>APFE030100293.1:0-15231 GCA_000404065.3 Pinus taeda
TGCAGATGCATTGACAAAATCTATGAGCTCTGAGAAGTTCTCCTGGTGTAGAGAAACAATGGGCATTTCAGGGCTAGAAAAATGACTAAGCTCTCTTGTGGCCCCCTGTGGAAAGAAAACAACAAATGGGAGAACGTTGGGTTGTGTTATATTCTTTCCACGACTAACCTCACTTATTCGCTCGTGAAAAGTGGAATATTATACAGAAAAGTGCTACATATTCTTGGGTTCAAGGAGACCTTTTTTACACTGGACCAGATCTCATTATCCATAGGTGTGTAAGAGAGGAAGAAGTGTTTGAAATCTTGAAATATGCCTATTATGAACCTTGCAGAGGCCATTTTGCTGATAAGAGGATTGCATACAAGATTCTTCGAGTTGGCTATTTTTGGCCATCCTTGTTTAAGGCTGCGAAATAATATGTCAAGCGATGTGATAAATGTCAGCGAATGGGTCAACTGGGACAAGCCAATGAGATCCCTTTATGTCCCTAGGTTATGATTGAGCCCTTTGAAAAATGGGCTATTGATTTTGTGGGACCTATATACCCGACATATTTAAACAAAAAGCATATATTGGTTTGTACATATTTTGTTACAAAGTGGGTAGAAGCTAAAGTTGTTTCTTTTGCTACTGAAAAAGTTGTTGTAGACTTTTTATTTACTAAAATCTTAACTAGATTTGGTGTTCCTAGAGAAATTGTTTTTGACAATGGACCACACTTTATTTCTAATTTGGTACAAGGTGGGATGGAGCAATACAGAATTCGGCACAAGAAATCTACATAGTACCACCTGCAAGCAAATGGCCAAGTGGAATCCACAGACAAGGTAATTGAGTCCATCCTCACCAAGACAGTGAACATGCATAGGAAGGATTGGGCCAACAGATTACCAGAAGCCTTATGGGCATATTGGACCACTTGGAGGAACAACACAGGACATACGCCATATGTGCTGGTGTACAGGAAACAAGTCCTTTTTCTGATAGAGTTCTAGATCAAAACCTTCAGGACTGCAGTTTAATTGGGAATAGATCTCTCAGAGGAACAACAACAACGTCTACTACAGTTAAATGTGTTAGATGAGTTTAGACGGGATGTTGTTCAACATAATGTATTAGTTCAACGACAACGCAAGAAGTGGCATGACAAGTCCATCAAGAATAAAAAATTCCAACCAGGTGATTGGGTACTCCTTTACGACTCTAGATTTAAACATTTTAAGGGTAAATTCCACACATGTTGGATGGGACCTTATGAAGTGCTAAAAAATTTTGAAAATGGAGCGGTAGAAATCAAAACTATTGATGGGCGAGATTCAATATTCCTTGTGAATGGGAATAGGCTTAAGGTATATCTTCATCCCCTTGCAAAGGAAGATTTTATGCAGTAAGTATAGTAGCAATTAGAAGTGAAGATGGTAGGTGGCCATGCGAACCTATTACAAATTTTGTTCTTTCTTTTCCTAAAATTAAAACGAAAAAAGAGAAAAAATGACCAGGAAAAATGAAAAAAAAAAGAAAAAGCAACAACAACAACAACAAAGAAAAATATTTTTCCCGTGGTTGTGAAAATCAGTTTACTAACATGATTGTAGAAGGATCAACTTCAAAACCAGCTTGCTCATAGGAAGATCAAATTTTAATAAAATGGTAATGTTGCTTGATCTTTAGATGTGTTAACTGTCACCAAGAAGAAGCAGGTTCAAGTGCAGGAACCAAGCCCTTATCCAATTTTGGGATAGATGGCACAAAATTTTTTATTCAAGCAACACTCAATTCCTGCTGCATTTATTTTTTGGTTCAACACTATTAAGGAGGATTTCAGGTAAAATTATTCCCTTTTTCTATTCCCATTTTCGTAAAATTACCTCTATTTTTCTTCTTTTTATCCCATAATGTTTACCACCCCTTTCTTCACATGGAAACTGTCCCTATTTGATTTCGTTCTCCCCTCTTTTTCCCTTGAATTTTTTTTCCCAGATCCCTTTTTTGATATGTCCCTCTTGGTAGTCTCACTCTTGAATTCCCTATCATAATTTCCTTCCCATTCTGAAAATTTACCCCCTTGCCCACTTCTTTTCTCCCTCATGGATCATATTGCAGAATCTGATTCAAGCTTATGAAGTAGATCAAAAGGCATGTATTGATACAGAAAAGTTGGTGAATAAAACCTCCTTTGTGATTCAAAAAATCCTTCAGAATCCAACCAATGAATTTTATTAGAAATTTTTTGGCCGCAATATCCCTGGTGCAGGTTTATGTGTTTAGTGTAGGAATTTTCAGTGCAAGAATGTTCGATGCAAGACTGTTCGAGTGTAGAAATGTTCAGTGCAGGAAAGTTTAGTGTAGGACTGTTCGAGTGCACAAATATTCAGTGCAGGAATCCACCCTACTGAGCACTCCTGAGTACAAAACTACATGTCCTGGTGCAGGAACAACGATCTTTAGTGCAAAAAGTTGTAATATGGTGTAGGAATACCTGATGCAAGAATGCGCATCTGGAAACTTTATTCTTGTTTCATGAAAATCGTGTGCAAACAGAATGACTGCACCACTTCCAGATTGATAACATTCAATAATTTTTTTATTACGATTAAGCTTTATTTTATCATCTGCTAAATAGGAAGGAAATCTTTTAAGTATAGGGATAGTTAAGTTATGAAATCTTATTTTTTAAAAAGTACCATGTACACCTTGTGTGAAATAATGAAGTGATTGCAGGATGTGTACGATTTAACCTGTCATCCCATACTTACCTTTTTGAAAAAAATATTGTTACCTGTTAATGACAACTCGACCTCATACCATACCGCGCATGACTATCATATTAATCATGGCACCTTAACCACCACCTTCACTAATGATTATCTCTGCTTGTACCACAACCTATATGTATTGCATCCGTCCCAAGGTCTAAATTTAATGATGGAGCATGACCGTTAGGAGCTGGCCAATATAATGGCAGTCAAATAGCTCAACTATCACAAGGTTCGTTTTAGATAAAGCTCCTAAATCCCGACCATGTGATATTTCTAAAACGTTTTAGACAAAGTTCAGTGAATTGAGGATGGTGCTTGTGAGAATTGAACCCTGTTCCATGAAAGAGTTAGAGAAAATAGCTGAATACCAAAAAAATCTTCCACTATTGCTGGAACCCGAATTCCTCCCGTTTCTGCTGAAATTTAATTGTTTTGACTTGGTCGTGGTGTTAGAGTTTGCTCGGACCTTTGATGGGAGATGAGCCAAGGTAGGATCACTAGAATTTGAAGTAACGAAACAGTCTATATCACAAGCCATGAGATTACCAGCATAAGGTGATTAGTGGCTGAAAAAAAAGAAGATTGAGAAGAAAAAGTGGCACCGTTTGTGGTCGACAGAAAACAAAAAGTGGATTGGAAGAAAGGACTGCCACACAGCGCCATGCAAGGAAAATGGAAAGACCTGCTGTACATATTACAAAAGTTCCTCACCTACGAGGGTCGCTACTCATTGACCTTCTTGTATCATATTCGGTTGTTTCTACATTTCGAGTCAGGTAAGCTTACCAATTTCCCTTATTTTCTGCTAAGAAGCTTGGAGAAAATGTCAAAAGGAGTTCAGAGAGGTAAGACGAGCCAAGTTGCATGCAAGTTATACCATCATGGGTTGATTGAATTTTTAGTTAAGAAGGAAGTGGAGGTCAAGAATATGACCTAGGAAGTATTTTTGAACGAGTTATAGAAAAGAGGTGCAGGGAAATCCTCCAGCAAGAAGAGTGCAAGCAAGAAGGGGAAGCCTGAAAACATAACCCCATGCCCTACCAAGACTAAGAACAAAGAAGAGTTAGTGCAGGCCTAGGAGAGAAAGCTCATTGTTGAAACCCCTTCTACATCAAAAAGGAGGACCCGAAGCTTGATCAAGAGGATTGCCTCCCTGAAAGAAGCCCACATTCAATCGACTTCCCCAATTAATTTCGATGACTCCCAGCCTCCTTCCCTAGTTGTAGAAAACCTTACAGTGCTTGTGGATGTTGTGGCTCATACAATGGTGAGCAAGGGGGATATTGATGAAGAAGACATCACACCCTTATCGTTTTTGCTTGGAGAAATGAATAAAAGAAAAATGGCGTTGACACCTAGTGCAAGTGTAGGAAAAGGCTCGACAGAGGATCTAATGGATGTTTAAGTGTAGGGTACTGAAACCCTTCATGATATTGAAATGTAGGAGGTTAATGACCAGGGTGATATCGACCTCAATGATGTCAGCATTGGTCTGGAGTCAGCTATCGAGAAAAATCCTACACAAGAAGAATTCGTTAAGGAAGACCCCACTCTCCACCTGAATAATCAGATAGAAGAGCTCAAGCAACGTATCTATGCACTGGAGGTACTAAACCAAACTTTGAAAGAACAAGGGAAAATGTAGAAACAAAAGAACATAGAGCTGGAAGGAGAAGTGAAGGAGAAAAAACACCAAGCGAAGATATGGAAATTCTGAGCATCAAAGTGCTACGGTTGTCTCAGAAAGGTGACTAAACGGCTCAAGAAGGCTCAAGGAAAGAAGAGGAAGACAGTGAAAGCAGGAATTAGCCTACAAATAAAGGACTGAAATAAGGCTTCCTTGTTTTGGTTTTCTACAGCAGGTAAAGGTTATGTGAGGACACACAACAAAATAGGGATGGGAGGATGTTGGTAGGCTAAATTTTTCTATCTTTTTAACCTCTATCTTACTCTAGACACATGACCTAAATCTCTATTTTAACATAAGAACCTATTCCTTCCTGTACCTTTCTCTGAATCATGCACATTCTTGCACCCTCTTCGTATTTTCATATTTAAAGGCTTGTCATGGACTTAATTACTTATTTATGGATTGTATACCTTTAATTATCCTTGCAACTGATATTTGTCTTTCCTAAAGTATTTGATAAACAAATGTATTAATCGTTGCGATAGAATGGTCGAGTGCATGTAGGATTCCTACACCAGTTGGTGGATTCTTGCACTCCTGTGATAGCCATGGGGGCTTCACTGGGGAAGCAATATCATATCACGTGGGTTCATATTTGGGGATATATATTGAGAAAAAAATGACATAATATATTGGGAGATATATAGGGGGTAAAGGGTTTTTATATTGGAAAATATAAAAAATGGAGCTCAAAGTTAATGAAAAAATATAAAGGGGTGTAAAAAATGTTAATGAAAAAATGGATACCTACAATATCTAGTGAAAGTAGGGGTTTTTTAAATTGGGAAGCTATATTGGGTTTATATTGGTAGGGGGTTAGATAATGTGATTTTTAGAGGGATTTTCCAATATGTAGTCAATTTGAGGGTATTGTTTAATATGCCACGTATGCACGTGATATTTCAGAGGTTCACTGAGTGAATCCCCTATGGTGACAGCTCACCAATTGATGTGCATCTTTAGTAAAGGATTGGTTGACCTCGAGTTGGGCTCGAAGCAGGAGATAAATCAATGGATTGAAGATCAGGACCTTGGCCATATATCTTATATTAGTATTTTGTAAACAGTTGAAAGGCTCAGTTAAGCTACTGTTATGATTTCGTTACGGCTGTAGGCCTGAAGGCTTGTATATAATGTAGAACTATGATAGGAATTAGAGAGCGATGCTATGGTAAATGCTTCTAAGAGATTGTAATTATTTTGGAGTATTGCCTCTCTGGGTTGGATCGCAGATCCAAGATATATTTTTGCTTCTGAAACTAATATAAAGGAATGTGCCATTATGCAGTTTCATTTTCCATTTGCGTTGTGATGAATCTTTTACCATCTGCTTTTCTCGATTTCATAACAGGGAAACGAGCTGGTTTGCCAGGTTCTAGCCAAACCAGCTCATTCTCCCTTTCTTTAAAGGTGTGTTAATATAATTTAAAGTGTAGGCTTGAATTTGTTATTTACTTTGATTTTCCTCACAACTCACAGATTTGATTTCATTTACAGTTATTGTGTTACGGATCCACAATGTGCAAGCTTAGAAGTATTTGATTTCAATTTTCATAATCTTTCCTTTGTAATACTTGATTTCATTTCTGCAAGATTGGTACAAGTACGCTGCCTGTGTTAGTGCATTCCTGGTTCTGCAAGTTGATTTCATTGGTTCAGTTTTGCAATTATTTTACTCCTTTCGTTTCACAAAATTTCTTTACTCCTTCCTGCAAATTGATGTTTGTTTCTAAACTAAGGGCATTATTAATATCTGAGGTTTCACTTAAGATTTAATTGTGCTGTCATGAATATGGAATAAATGTTGTAGTAACTTTCAGGTATGTGCTTGCACTAAACACTTTCGAAGAAAGGATTGAATTTCATGATTAATTATTAAATGAACCTTTTGAGTTAAAACATTAAAAGGCAGACCTCAACTATATGCACAACTATCTTAGGAAAATCTTGTTTACACAACCAAATAATTTCCGTAATTATATAGAAGAGTTTTTGTTTTAAAGTACTTTAACTTTTGAAAATCATTTCTTGTCTAGAATATAAGTTTGGTTGAAGCATCTTTCTGCTTGTGAGAATTTATTTTCAAATTTTGTTTGCTTTGCACTCTATTTCACTTAACACACCTTTTATTTTTTGAAAGTAATCTAGAAACCAAGTACAGAAATACTAATTATCTGGCACAGGAACCTCATATCCGGTACATGATCAGAGTGTTCTAGCCCGAAGAC
This sequence comes from Pinus taeda, assembly GCA_000404065.3. NCBI lineage: Eukaryota > Viridiplantae > Streptophyta > Pinopsida > Pinales > Pinaceae > Pinus > Pinus taeda. The sequence goes on from APFE030100293.1 coordinate 6,681, forward strand.
TTAGAGTTCTTGCACGAAGTTCATAACTTAAGTACAAGCATAAAACATTCTTCTGGTATCTAAAACTCATTCCAGTGTAGTCACAACATTCTGGTACAGGAACGTTGTTGTAGTACAAGAATAACAGTTTAGTGCAAGAAAGAATATCTTTAAAGAAGACAAATACACTGAATAACTTACTTATCACACTGTCTCATTGAAGGTAAATATAAAGGGTCATTTCATTAGTTGAGATTGTTCACAATGAATTAAGAATCCATTTTAGTTTATGCAAAAGTACTTTTCATTTATTCCAACACCATAATTTCTTTGAGTATCAATTGTCACTTGATCATCATTTTTTTCGATTCTTTAAATTTGTGATTTAAGAAGTAGGAATAGAATTATGAAAAGTTCGTATCATTTCTGGCATTTCCCATGCTTCACCTCTAAGTTTACGAAACCCATGGGTTGATAGTTAAGTGTTGAAGGAGTCTATTGAATTGTGATTCCTGCACCCAACAGGAATAATTCCTCTAATAGGCAATATAAATCTAGAGGAAGATCAAAATATTTAGGAAAGTTTGTAAAGATATGTTGGAGATGTGTAAAAGAAGGGCATTATAAGAAATAATATAAAGCCATAATTACAAAAAAATGGAAGGGATATGAAGATGCTCCTTCCATAGAAGAAAAAATCTCTTTATATGAACAAGGGGATGTGTACTTTTCTTATTCATGTACATTGGTATATCATGAGGAATGGCTTGTTGACTTAGGCACACCTTTTCATATGGATCCTCATAGGGAGTGGTTTTGTGAGTATGAAAGATTCAACGATGTTTATGATTTCTTCAGAGACGAATTGAGAGCTATACTCATAGGATGATGAAAAGTCATATTGAAGATTATGAATTGATGGATTGGGACACTCAGTGTTTTGTACATCCCACGAGTAGCCAAAAAATTTATTTATGTAAGCAAGATGAGTAATGCAGGTGTAAAAATAGTGTTTCAAAGGAACAACTACATGGCAATTGTAGGAGATGGTATTGTTGAGGGGAGTTCATATTAGAACTCTATGTAAGATATTGGGACACACTATTTGTGATAGGTGCAATAGTATCATTGTTCTTGAGAGTGGAGAAGAGGAACGGAAATTTTTTGTAGCTTCAGGAGAAAATACTGTGTTGTGGTATCAAAGACTAGGACATATCAGAGAGAAAGGCCTTCAAGTACTGCATGATAATGATATGGTAGAAGGCATGTCTAATTTCTCTCTAGATTTTTATTTTTGTAAACATTATTTATATGAGAAGTAGAATCAGGTGAGTTTCTCCTTTCATGTTAAGACAATAGAGGGAATATTACAACTAGTGCAAAATGATGTGTTTGGACTTGTGTCCATTTCATGATTGGGTAAATGTGTGTTCTATGCCTCATTTATAGATGACTTATCGCGGAATACATGGATATGTTTACTCATGAATAAATATAAATTATTTGATAGCCTTAAAGAATTTAAATATCTAGTGGAGAATCAAATATAGAAGAAAATAAAGGTGATGAGAACGAATAATGGTGGAGAGTTTTGCGAGAAGGAATTTGTAACACCATCCTCCCACATCTACCCAAGAAACTAGTTAGATGAGGTAAACATGCGATGAGAGGCCACGATAAGGAAGTGGAACCAACAGAAACATAATGCACAAACCTCACTCATGTACTTTAGGACCCCTAGGAGCTAATCCACTACTCCAAGTGCCCAATCCCTGAGTTAACCTATCATTTAAATTAATTAAACCCAAATTCACTCCCATGAAAAGGAATGCATGCAACTATAACCCCAATGTCTCCCTCACAGGATTTCCTGCCAGTGACTAGAGACCTAATTTGTCAGTGTTATGGCAACGAATCCGGGATTTGAGCCAGTTTTTTAGGCCTAGAGCCCATATCACTGCCCAAAATTGAACTATCCCTTCAAACCAGTAAAATAACATGGAAATGGTAGTGCTAAAGTAAATATTTGTTTAAGACCATGACTGGACCCCTACTAGCCATGACATGTAGTTTGTCAAACACTTAGTAAATATGCAACCTATAGGTGTAAATAATAGATATGAGCATAGGGGTCTCATACTTATCTGATTTTTCCATGAATCATTACTTCCTTATCACAATAGCTACCATTTCATCCATTATGTCATAGACACATTGATCATTCAATAACAATTAAGAACATGATGAGAGCCATGCATAGTTGCTATCATAAAATAAATACATAACCAACATAATAGGGCAATAAATACCAATGAAATTATAGCCATATGAACCACATATAATCCATCATAATGCTCATAAGGATAGAAGGAGAAATAACCTCTTATTGATGATGTAAACACCAAACCCAGGATGGGACTCCCACATTCCACCTGATCGTAGAATGACTGATCCAAATCTCTCTTCAACCATTCACCCCTGTGCTATATTCCAAGCATAAATGTGGGATATCATAGAAAACATCAATTAAAACTCATCCAGGGATTCCAGAGGCCATCCACCTCAACCCATCAAACAGTGATTCCACCACCCGGTCGGACATCACCAAAACCATCATCAAATTTGTCTCCATCCAATCCTCTCAAGGCTTCCAGAGCGTTTGTTCCAACCAAGGCTTCCAGGACTAGTAACTCAACCCATAGCTTATATGGGGCTTCCAGAGTGTTTGTACAACTAGGGCTTCCAGGACTAGTAACTCAACCCACCGAGGGATTCGAGACCGTTTTTCTAACCAGGTTTTCTAGGACTAGTAACTCAACCCAAGCTGTAATAGGAATTCTAGAGCGTTTGTCCAACTAGGGCTTCCAAGAACTAATAACTCAACCCAAGTTAAGGAAACATGAGAACCAATGAAAACAAAACAATGAAAGCAAACCCAAAATCACCATGGCTATCCAGGAAATGGCAAGGCTAGGAAATCCACTCTCAATCCTGGCCATCCTCCATGCCAATGACAGATCACAATAAAAAATCCACATGCATATTCCATGCATGCCAAAACTAGAGAAGGAAACATACATGCAAATCAGTACTTACAAGCAAAACCCATTATAGATGCTGATATCGATGCCCTCCTGCACTTTCCTACTCTTCCTTTTCCTTCTTACTCCAAAACTTTGAGTATGCCACACACTACAAGAGTGCTCCAAGAAAACTCTAAGTATCCAAGAGTATGAGAGAGAGAGAGAGAGAGAGAGAGAGAGAGAGAGAGAGAGAGAATAATGAGAGAGCTCCAAAACTGAACTGATCAAGTCATGCCCACTGATCCTCAAAAGCCTTTTTATTAATGAGGCCTCTATTTTCTTCAATTTCCATTATTTTCCTTCATTTTCCTCCGCACATGAAACCTTTGACCTTTCACCTTTATTTCCTCCCAATTTCATTATTTTCATAAATAAAATGCCAATAAATGCCTCATGCCTTTCCAAAGCCTTTGCCATAGCCTTTGCCAATTCCCTTAGCCATAATAAACTGAATCAACACCTATTAGGATGTTTCTCCCACCATTCATCTTGGAATATGTGTCCCATCACCATGTCCTTATATATATATATATATATACATGGAATTTTCACCAGGGCTGTTACAAAATTTGAAGATTTGTAAAAAAGGTGTGGCATAGCACAGTAGAAGACTGTCTCATACACACTTAAATAAAACAGAGTTTTAGAAAGGATAAATAGGATGTTGATGGAAAAAACAAGGATCATGCTTTGTCATGTGTTAGGTTAGGATAGGAATTATCGACAGAGGCAGTGGAAAATACATGTTACGTGGGAAATTGATCACTCCACATGAGGTATGAACTGATAAGAAACCATCTCTCATACATCTCAGGGTATTTGGTTGTGATGCATATGTGCACATTCCAAAGGAAAACAAAACTAAGTTGGATAGAAAATATGAAAGGTGAATCTTTATTGGTTATAAAGATGGTTTAAAAGGTTACAAGCTTTAGGGCCCGAAAAAAGGAAGTTTGTGTATAGTCGAGATGTCATATTTTAAAAAGTGAAAGATGTTATAAAAGAGGAAATCCTACCATGGGAGAAAGAACCAAAGAAAAAAATCTCTGAATTAAATGATGTTGATTCAAACTAACATGAATCAAAAGAAAAAGAACCACATAGTACAATTTTGAGGAGATTGATTTGGGAAAGAATGAAGTTAGAGAGGTATATTCCACTTGATTTCCATTCTTTTTTTTTTCTTATTACTGATAATGATCCTAGAAATGTCAAGGAGGCAGTGGATGAAAAAATTTGGAAAAAGGATGGTTGATGAAATGGAGGCCTCAGATAAGAATGAAGCTTAAGATCTAGTGGAGTTTATGGTTGGAAGAAAACCCAGTGGAATCAAACATATGTTTAAGAAGAAGGTGAATGAAAAAGGAAAAGTGGAGAAATACAAAGCTTGGTTAGTAGAAAAAGGTATTCCTAGGTGCAGGGAATTGACTTTGGTGATATTTTTTCTCATGTTGCAAAGTTAGATTCTACTAGATTTCTTTTATCTTTTGTTGTTGCTTTTGATTTTGACGTTGAACAAATGGGTGTGAAGACACCATTTTTACATGGGGATCTCGAAGAGGATATATATATGAAACAATATGTAGGATAAAAAGTTCCTTGTATGGGTTGAAGTAATCATTAAGGATGTGGTATCAAAATTTTGATACATATGTACAAAGGCTTAGCTTCAAAAGAAGGAAAGTGGATCATTCTGCATATTTTAAATTAGTTGGTGATTTCCTTATATATTTTGTCTTGTATGTAGATGATATGTTATTGATTGGAAATGGTAAGAAAACCATCAAATGAGTGAAAACTCAATTATCCTCTAAATTTGATATGAAGGTTCTCAGTGCCACAAATTTTATCTTGGGAATGGAAATTAAAAGACACCAGGGAAACATGAAACTATGGTTGATTCAATATAAGTATGTAGAGACACTATTGTAGAGGTTTAATATGTAATAAAATAAACCAATGAAGGTCCCTATTCCTATAGGTGTAAAGTTATCTACAAATCAGTGTTCTAAGGCACATGAAGAGGAAGAGGACACATGCTATATTCCATATGCTAGTGCATTTGGAAGTTTGCTGTATGCAATTGTCTGTACCAGAATGAAAATTGCACATGCAATGAGAGTATTGAGTAGGCATATGTAAAAACTGGGGAGAGAGAATTAGATAACAGTGAAGATATTTTTTAGGTATTTACGCGACAATACTGGATATGGATTATGGTACCAAGGAGGAACAAGATTCGACATAGTGTTGAAAATTCATGGCTTTGTTGATGAATAATGGGATGGATATATAGATATGATATACAAGTGGGTATGTGTTCAACCTATTTGGAGAAGCAATCAGTTGGATGAGATAGACATAGTATGTAGTAGCACTTTCAACAAAAAATGCTGAATACATGGAAACCACTGATGCAAGTAGGGAAGTAGTTTGGTTATAGAGATTGTGTTCAAGTATTGGGTTGGTACAACAAGCTATAAGTATAGATTGTGATAACCAAAGTGAAATTTTATTGGTGAAGAACCCTACTTATCATTCAAAGACAAATCATATTAATGTTTAGTATCACTTTGTGAGGGGTATTATTGAAGACAATAAGGTGTGGCTGGAAAAGGTAAGACTTTAAAGAATGTTGCAGACACATTAAAAAAAATATGTGAGCACAAAAAAAAAAATCATGTAGAGAAACAATGGCATCACTACCTTGAATTATTGATGTGTACTACTATGCCCCCCCATATGCAATGAAAATAACAAGTGGTAGAATGTTGGGTATGTGTTATATTATTTGTATGAATTATATGCACCAAGAACATTAGGGGGGTACCAGGGGTTTTAGCATCCATTTTTTGCAATTTACATTAGGGGGTTACTAGGGATTTTAGAGTTCGTTATTGGCAATATGTTTACTTGAGAATTAAACCTAGGAAAAGTTCCCTTAAGATTGGGTCATGTGCTAATTTGGAACCACAGTTTTATGGGCCTTTTGAGGTACTTGAAAGGATATGACCAGTGGCCTACAAGTTGGCCTTACCTCCATGAGTTAAAATCCATGATGTTTCCCATGTTTCTTTCCTTCAAATATATGTACAAGATTATAAGCATGTTATTTATTAGTTTGTGTTACAAGTGGAACTAGAGGGAGAATTCCAGATAGAGCCAATATGAATCCTAGACCAGAGGAGCATCATGCTCCAGAATCAAGCAATAAATCAAGTCAAAGTGCAATTGAGGCACTTTGGGCCCAAGGAATCCTCTTGGGAAATGGTTGATTCAATGGGGAGACATATCCATTTTTGTTTGCTATTCGAAGAAAATGTACATAAATTGTAAACATTGTACATAGTTGTGTATGTAAAGCTCCATACACAATATGTGATTGTCTTTAAGCATGTATTTGTGTTGCATATGGATAAATAACACCAAGGAATATATTACCCCAAGGGGGAGGGGTTTGTGACAACCCTAATTAATTTACATTTATGTATGCAATGTAAACATTTTGATAAAAGAAAATGGTCTAAGTAATGGGACATGGCTTCTAGAGGTATGGGGTGTTTAATTGCCGAGGACAATGTTAAGGCATAAAAAAATAAAAATAAAATGAAGAATGGAAAGCTACCAAGTGGAAATATGCTCTGGCCATTCACTGTACTAAACAAAAAAAAAACAACATGTAAACAACCTTGGGACTAATTAGATAGGTGACACATTTTACATTGGCTGACAAGATCTTGCTGACATGAGTTACCATCAAAAGGAGGCAAGAGAAAGAGAAAATAAAACTACTAGAAAAAGGGAAACACAACAAGAAAATGCAATAGGGAATTCGAACAATCAAGGGACAACATAGTAGAGGGAAGAGAGAAGTCAAACTACTCGGGTAGAAATTTGAATAACAAAAGAAAATAAAAAAGGAAAAAATGCAGAGGAGAGGAGAGAGAGATCGAGAAAAATAAGGAAGACCTATTGCTTTTGAAAGTCACCCAATCAAGGTAAAGTATTACACAAACATATTTATGAGAAGGAAATGTTGGAAATACTACATGCCTGGAAGAAATGGCGCCCTTACCTAACGGGAAGACACTTCAAGGTAAAAACAAATCATGATAGTCTTAAATACTTTTTGGAACAAATATTATCTTCTGAAGAGTAGAAAAAATAGGTTACTAAGATGTTGGGATATGAATTTGAAATCATATATAAAAAAAGAAAGCAAAATGTTGTTGGAGATGCACTCTCAATAAGGGATGAGGATGCAAAAGAATTTATTTATGCCATTTCTATTATCAAACTTGACTGGATAACTGAAGTAAGGGAGAAATGGAAGGATGATGAAGAGGTGTGCACATTCATTAAAAATTTGCAACAAGATCCCAGTACATCAGATACATTTATATGGAAAAATGACTCATTATGGTACACAAATCACTTATATCTATGTAATAATTCCCAACTCAAACAAAAGGTTCTTTTGGAATTGCATACCTCTCCTTTAGGAGGGAACTCAATATTTTTAAAAATACACCACAGGGTCAAGAAGGAATTTTTTGGGATTGCCTTAAATATGATATTTATAAGTTTGTGGAAGAATGTTTGGTTTGCCAACAAAATAACATTGAGACAATTAAGACCCTAGGTCTATTACAACCTTTATCCATTCTAAGTTAGCATTGGGAGGAGGTCTTAATGGATTTTTCCATAGGTTTACCCAAGTCCAAAGGAAAGAGTGTCATCATGGTGGTAGTTGATAGACTTACCAAGTATGCACCATTTTGTGCATTATCTCATCCTTTTAAAGGAAATACAGTTGCTACTACATTTATGGAAACAATTCAAAACCTACATGGAAACCCAAAGATTATTGTAAGTGATAGGGATCCCATTTTCAATGGAAATTTTTGGATGGAATTATTTTCTTGTCTTGGTACTCAACCAACTCATAGCTCATCTTATAATCCTCAATTTGACAGGAAAACTAAGATACTGAACAAATGTTTGGAAGGATATAATCATTTCTTTGTATCTGATAAACAAACACAATGGGTAAAGTGGTTACCTATGGTTGAATGGTGGTACTACTACATTTGGGAAATTCTGATGGTGGAATCCGCTAGAACGAATAAAATTAGAAAAAGTGTCAGAAGTTAAGTATATTTTTTGTTTTTTCTTAAAATCTCGATGCCTGTCGAATATTCAATGATATTTCTTTAACTGTCGAATATCTGATGGAATATCTTTTCCTATCTACTATCTGATGTTTTTTCTATAATACCTTCTATCATTGAATATCTGACGAGAGTTCTTTTACCATCGAATAGGCCATCGAATATCTGATGCTTTATCCAATATGAAAATGTGTTTTCCAATATCCAACAAATGTCAATTAACCATCGCAGAATGTTCAATTCCACCATTAATGGATTTTTTCTATTGACAATGTGTAATATGGGACCGCTTTGTGTTGAGTTTAACTAATTATAATA
>APFE030100309.1:0-12287 GCA_000404065.3 Pinus taeda
TATCAGCTTGCCCTATCTATTATTGATCCAGTTGGCAAGCTTCAACAATGGCACAACACAGTCTGCTTCTTCCTTTATAGTGATCCGGTGTGGTAAATAAAGAGATCGTGCCCATGGCCACAATCCTACTTTTAAACTCAGCAAAACACATGATCCGCCAACAACATTCGCTTCTCCTCAGTGACAGGAGAATGTGACATGTCAAATACTTTATGTTTCACTTGGCCATTCATTCACTCTTTAACAAATTGGCAATCAACTGCAAATTTGCGTTCGTCAATATTGCCATTTTGCAATATGAATTCGGCCCCGTAGCGAATCACTTTGGATGGCTCAACTCCAATGGTAGTGTCGTGCCACAAGTGTACTTAACCCTTGAATAACACCCACATCATTGCAAACTCGTTCCCACAATCTCGGCTATGCAAAAAACCAAGAACGACTCCTATCACGGCGATAGACTCAGCCTCCTTAAATTATCTTTGATCCCTGCAAGGAAGCGAATGTATCATTGGACGTTGCTTCAATAATTTGACACAGTTTGGATGTAGTTCTAACCTCTTTGACCTTCAAAATTTGACCATTAAAATATTGTGCAACAAATGCTCTTCGAGAACTCAATTCGGAATTTGGTCTTCTGGCATGACAACGAATTTTAAGCAATATGGAAAATTTGGCTTGATCTGCAATAAACCCTCAAGCTGGCACGAAAACCAGCGCTAATACCACTGTAATATCCCCAAATAAAAATTTGACCAAGACTTGTGTTAAATTGGCAACTAGGGCCAAACTTCATGTGGGTCGGCTTATTTATGGCAGCTGATATTTTTATTGGATCCCTCTCGTCGAGAGGTGTAGGATTGATCCAAAGATCATCCGATTCCGATAAGTATTTATGGAGATATGAATTTATTTTGTTTATATAATTATTATCAAAACGACCAGCGCTTATGTAGGCTCTAGAAGCGCAACCGACGTGTCTATTCATCATCCTCGTTTTGGTATAAATAGATGAGGATTTGTTATCATTTTGTATGGGCATTCTTGGTGTGATCTCCTCTACATGTCTTTGGGTTTTGGTGGAGGAGAGACACTAAGAGTATACGCTGGCCTAAGTACAGTATGATGCCCTAGTTTATACACAAATGATGCCCTAGCCTGCACGCTGTTCAAGAAGCCCTAACGCAGTCCTGTAATGGAGTCTCCTAGCCACAGTAAGAGAAGACATTCTTACGCTGTTCATGAAAACCTATACACAGTTCATGATGAGGATTCTATGCAGATATGGAGGCCCTAATACGCTGTTCTAATCAGCCCTAATCGAAGTCAATGGATGCCCTTTATATGCTGTACAGATATGTTGTTCATAGTGGTTCATATATGCTAGTCATAGATAGAAACCAAATGCACAACAATGAAAACAATACGCTGTTATAGAATCTATATGCACAGCAAGGACAGTCATGGAATCTATACGTTGTCATGGAAACTCTTTATACACAGCCGCAGTTATGAAGAGGAATCACTGTGAGTGCATGAAGCCGCAAAGAGCCGCAGTCAAGCAAAGTCACAGTCAAATGGATTTACAGTCAAGGAACCGTAGTGAGTTCAGTTTACTTGGATGAATTAAGACATGGCAATCTTAGGAGCAGTTCTGATTTTGGTGGCAGTCCTGTAGCAGACTTGTTACAGTCTTGCTATAAGAATTCAATGAGGAGATCCTTGGCATACGTATCATCACTACAATCAGATCTAGCTCATCATGTTTCGAAGAAGTGGCAAAGTAGAATGATGTAAGGGCAGCAACATAATCTACAAGGGCAGCAGCATGATATATTGTGGATGGGCTGTGCAACGAATAGATGAAGCATGGGCAGCAGCATGATGGGCAGCACTATGACATCATGTGCACCGGCAGCATAATGATACATTAGCAGGGGCAACAACATGATGACGATGCACATTAGTTTGAGCATCATTATGATGGATAAGATCATGGACATGAACAGCCGCATGGTGTAGTATGCAGTGGTGCAACTAGAGAACCAGATGCAGCGCGATGATAGGTATCAGTTGAAGCAGAATGTCTTCAACTGATCTCATCGTTATAGCAGATGATCTATGCTTAGATCTAGATAAATTCAAAGTGTTGACTTCTGTTGTAAATGTACTCTCTCTTTCTCTGCTGAACTTTGAAGATAAAAGAAGATTTGATCAAAGGGTTTCCCCACACATTGTGGGGTTTGTCCCTGGCTCGCGCCATATCTTGTGTCCTCTTGTCTTGGCTTGTCTTCTGCGATTTTATTTATGTTCTATCTGCAGTTTATCGTAATGCTGATGTGATTGCTAACTGTGAAAATTTAAATAAATTGCTCTAGCATAGAACATACCTAATCTTAACAACTTGTGAAATTTTACTTCAAAAAATTTCACCAGAAATTCCTTTATTAAAAACCAATGGAATTGCATAACTTACACCATGAAATTATCGACCAACACAATGAAATGAGTTCTGATGTGATTGTCACGGAAAAAATTCTCAGAAACAAATAACTTTTACAACATGAAAACCCCACAAAGTCTGCAACTCAAAATACATGGGAAGAATAACAGCAAACTAAGCCTTATTATATTAATTAGAACATATTACATGCCAATACAACTACCAATCGCTGAGCTGGAAAATATCTAAGATGGCCTCCAAATAGTTGTTGCAATACCAATCCTAGCCTCCAAAACTGCAACCGAAAATGACGCCCAAATTGGATATATGAGTGATCCCCACTTCAATCCATAAATCTGCTCCAGATCTGCTCACTAACTGATGCTGATAAAACCCAATGAGATCCCTGAATGAAATATCCACAACAATGAGTTGGGGTTTCGTCCAACACACCAAGAAACTCTGATCCTGAAACCCAAGCTCCCAGAAACTCTCCACAAGAAAATACTCCAAATCCAAGATGCCCAAATGACTTGCTTTCCCCCTCTTTTAAAGACTTAATGGATCCCTCTCCAACCTTCTAGAAGCAAAAGATACAAGGTACAAAAAGGTACAAGGTACAAAACAAAAACGGAAAAGGGAAGAAGGTACAAGGTAGAAAAGCAACATTAAAGTGACTAAGGAGGCTCTTAATGAAGGGGGGACATGAAAGGGGGGTCAATGGGAGATTAAATCTCCACCCTTGATCAAGGAGAGCTAAGATCTAATCTCAACCCTTGATCATAGGGTTAGGGCTTCACCTCATTATGAGAGACTAAAAAGGGCAAAGGGCAAGGAGAGCTCATTCATTCTTCAATTGCAAGGTTGGAGAAGAGGAGGCTGAGATAGCCAAAGAAGAGAACCTACAACAATTATTTTGCTCAAGGAAAAAGGGCCGAGATAGCCAAAGAAGAGAACCTACAGTAGTGATTTTGCTGAAGGGAAAATGGGTCGAGATAGCCAAAGAAGAGAACCTACAGCAGTGATTTTGCTGAAGGAGAAAGGGGTTGTGATAGCCATTTGTAGGTGGAGAGAATGAGTTAATACAGCAATGAAGAGAAGACCAATAGACCTGAGTTCCTAGTCCTGTAGAGTAACACGGAAAACGAGGAAGAGGAGGCTGCTACAACACTCATTTCCAGTGCGAGTTTCAAGGAGGGCCAGTGCATTTATTACTGTTCTTACAAGCCCAAAAATCAAGGAGGGGCAGCGCAGAATTTGAGGTGATATTGTTGATTTGGGGTAGCGTCAGATGTGCTCTAGCCACGAAAATTGGTGGAGAGGCTAAAGCACATGAGATCTCCAATACCTATAAATGGTTTGGGCAGAATCTAACCAGTTTGGGAGATATTAAAATAATTCATATTTTTAATGAAGTCCCTAAGTCTAAACTCAGGGAAAATAAAATATTAATGTCAATTAATATAAAACTTAGTTAGAATGGTCCAAAAGTCGTGGATCAAGCCAGATCTAATCTTAGCCATTGATTAGGGACTTAATCTCGGTCGTTGAACTGTCAACGAGAAAAGTATAAGAGGAGGCTTAAGGGTCACTTGGAGAACACACCAGAGTGATCAATCATTCTATTCTCTAGAGCGGGGTTTGCTAAGAGAGATAGAATCAGCGATCAGCAGCAAGGGGCAATGAATACATACCAAAGAGGCAGAGTCAGTACCAGAGAGAGTGCAGAGCCGGGAGAGGGTTGACACAGAGCCTACTAGAGGCCACGCAGAAGCAGCCAAAGGCCACGCAAAGGTAGCCATGCGCTGTGTAGAGCCTAAGGAGGGGCAGCGTGGGAGACGCAGAGGCTCCAAAGGCTGACGCAAAGCCTAGAGAGGCTGATGTAGAGCCAAGAGATGCTGGGCCAGAGTGGCTGACGTAGACCCTAGATGTTGACGCTAGGAGATTTCGTGGGGCATATTGGGGCTGATATCTGTCTCCGAGTGAGAGGTACTACTGCAGAGGGCATTCTCTGTCGGGTGAGCTATTTCTGGCACCCAGATTGTATTATGAAAGTACTTAATAATAAAACCCTCAGATCGCTGCACCAATTTTTCCACATTGGGTTTTTCCGTGGACATTAGTCCAAAAATAATGATGTCACTTGTGTGCTTATTTTTCCTTCAATTGATGATCTGTATGTGTTGAGACTATACTTGTATTTATTTTTAGTATTTACATGGTAAATAACTTGTTAATTAACAGAACAAGTAGGAAGAAATAAATCAGAAAGTACAAGAAGGATTTCTAACAGTTAGACTTAGAAATTCCAACATGGCATCAAAGCATTGTTGCAGATCACAAGATAACTGAGGGCATCGGCTGAGCAGAGCAGCAGCAGCAGAAACAGTTGTTCCAAGTGACAGAAGTTGTTCCTAGCAGAAAAGCAGCAAGGAAGGGGTGACACAGTAACTGTGTCATCAGTTCGAGCTGGGAAGAGGATCAGCACAGTGGCAAAGAGGAGCAAACCTGACCTATGCAGTGCCCAGTCACCTTTCTCAGCCAGGAAGGATTGACGCCCATGGCCAGGAGGTGCAGATTTTGCTGGTGTCGGGATTGTACAGAGCCTAGAGGCTCTAACCTTCAGTCTGTTGAGGCATAGGAGGTTCTGGGTAAGTTACAGAGTGAAGCTGGTGGGGTAATGTGGTCAGAACAGTACCTAACAGGGCAAGACCAAGGAGGAGGGAGTTGCTGTCAAGGATTTCTAGCCAAGAAATCCAGATCAATGATGCAGCTGCACTAACGATCAGAGTGGAGGCATTTCGACTTTGCAGAGGGGTTTCCAGGAGGGAAATCGAGGCTCAAAGAGAGTCACACCGAGAAATTCCAGGAGGGAAGTAGAGAGACTCATAAGAGTCGAAAGAGGAGCAGCGAAATGGTAGTAAATGTGGTAAGGGATCAGGACAGACTGGACGGAGCCTCAAACTTCGTAGTCTGGAAGGCCAGGATCTTGTCCATTCTAGACAGGAATCGTCTTAAGCACTTCGCCTTGAACATGATAGTGATCCCAGTTGACTCGACTGAGAACAAAAAGTATGAGGAGACAATGGCGAGAGCCAAGAGCATCATCCTTGATGGGGTCAAGGACCATGTAGTACCACATATTGCCGAAAAGAACACGGCAAATGCGATGTGGGAGGCCCTAACGAAATTGTATCAGCATACTTCCATGCAGAGGAAGATGCTATTAGAAAATCAGTTGCGGTCATACCAAATGCAGAAGGGAGAACAGATAGACACCTTCCTTAGTTGATTGAAGGAGATCTGGGATCAACTGGCCACACCGGTTAAGGAGATGTTGGTGAGGACCGCATTTAACGCAGTCTCAAAGGATTGGGAGGTATTTGTCTAGAGCATACTGGGCAGGTCAACTTTTCCAGATTGGGAGGAACTGTGGGCAGCTCTTCGTCAAGAAGAGATCAGAAGGCTAACCAAGGTAGGGAGCAACGACAAGGGGCTCAAAATCAAGGAGGAGGAAGAGGAGGATGTTGCCATAGCATCTGAGGGAAAGCAGGAGAAACGGAAGAAGAAGGACCTCTCCAAGGTCAAATGCTTCCACTATGGGGAACTAGGTCACTATGCGAACCAGTGTCCATGAAAGAAGAACAAGGGAGAGGCTCCTGAGACCAAGGCTGCGCCAGCAAGGGCAGAGAAAGAAGTGGAGACAAATGATGACTGTGCCATGAGTGCTCATGCGCCACCTGAGAGGAAGTGGGGAGACATCGAGCTGTAGTCAGATGGACTACAAGCGATGAGGGGCAGGATCCTCGAGATACCCAACCTCTTGGATTATACCTTGCTATGAGAGCCCCGAAGAGGAGCAGCAGGACTGACAGATGTGGATAGAGGGACAGAGGGAGCTACAGTGCAAGAGTCCCAGGACAACGTGAGGCAGCAGTGAAAGATGCACAGAGTTGTTGCAGCAGCGCAGAGGTCAGAGAGGGAGCACTGGCCAATGACAGAGGGAGCTTCAGCATCAAGAGTGTTTCTAGCCTGATGGAGATGTCAGAGTTGGGAGATCAGTTACTTCTCAGTAACTGAGTTGCAGTGCAGCAGTTAGCAATGGCAGTGCTATGGGCAACACAATGCAGCATGATGAGAGGGGTTGCAGTGCAAATGCAGCTGTGGCAGTGACAGGGCCATGGGCAGCAGCACGGATGCAGAGGGAGTTGCCGTACAAATGCAACAGTGGCAGTGGTAGGGCCATGGGTAGCAGTACATGATGCAGCAGTGCAGAGGATATTGGGCAACAGGCCTAGCATCAGCACAGGGACCAATGCTAGATGATCAGGGTGATGCTCAGAGAGGAGTACTACTAGAGCATAGTACTCGCTAAGAGGGAGTGTTGATTTGGGGTAGCATCAAATGTACTCTAGCCACGAAAATTGTTGGAGAGGCTAAAGCACATGAGATCTCCAATACCCAGAAATGGTTTGGGCAAAATCTAACCAGTGAGATATTAAAATAATTAATATTTTTAATGAAGTCTCTAAGTCTAAACTTAGGGAAAATAAAATATTAATGTGAATTAATATAAAACTGAGTTAGAATGGTCCAAAAGTCGTGGATCAAGCCAGATCTAATCTTAGCAATTGATTAGGGACTTAATCTCGGTCGTTGAATTGTCAACGAGAAAAGTATAAGAGGAGGCTTAAGGGTCACTTGGAGAACACACCGAGTTGATCAAGAATTTGATTTTCTGGGGCAGGGCTCGCCAAGGAAATAGAAGGAGTTATCAAAGTTGCAACTGAAGGGCAGTGAATGCAGTAGCAGAGAGGCAAAGACAGTACCAGGATCAGCAGCGCAGAAGCCAGGAGAGGGTACACGCAGAGCCAGCCAGAGGCCACGCAGAAGCAGTCGGGGGCCACACAGAGGCAGCTAGGAGCTGCACAGAGCCTGAGGAGGGCCAGCGTGGGAGACGCATAGGCTCCAAAGGCTGACGCTGGGCCAGAGAGGCTGACGCAGACCCTAGAGGTTGACGCTGGGAGATTTTGTGGGGCAGATTGGGGTTGATATCTGTCTCCGACTGAGAGGTACCACTGCCAAGGCCATTCTCTGTTGGGTGAGCCATTTCTGGCACCCAGATTGTATTATGAAACTGCTTAATAATAAAACCCTCAGATAGCTGCACCAGTTTTCCCACATTGGGTTTTTCTGGGGGCATTAGTCCAAAAATAACGGTGTCACGTGTGTGCTTGTTTTTCCTTCAGTTGATGATCTGTATGTGTTGAAACTGTACTTGTATTTATTTTCAGTATTTACATGGTAAATAACTTGTTAATTAACAAAACAAGTAGGAAGAAATAAATCAGAAAGTACAGGAAGGATTTCTAACAGTTAAGACTTTGAAAATCCAACAGATATCAGTCAGACAGAGGTTCAGTTTTTTATGCAGAAAAGACTGGTATGACTGCTCAAAATTCGAGGGGGAGAGTGAAGACCTGAGACACGATTTTTGGGGTTTAAAAGCTCACTGTTGGCACGCAGTTCAAGAAACTACTTGCTGGTTCCAGCACACAGTCCGAGGAGCTGAGAGAGAGTCTCAGCGTGAATTTCGAAGTGATGAAGGTGGCATCTCAGCAAGTTTTTCATCTCAGCAAGTTTTTCAGAAGCAGTCTGTGTGTGAAGTTTGAGGGTTAAATTGTCAGTCCAGTGGCTCATTTTTCTGAGCAGAGGAAACTGATCAGAAGCATGAGATTTGATGCTGGAAAGTTCAGTCTGTGGCATGAGTTTCAATGCATTGATGACTGAACATGTGGCACGAATTTCCAGACTGATACAATCTCCTAGAGGCTGGCACAATTTTAAAGGTGAGAGATAAGTACCCCTGTCATTTAATGCCATAATTAATTCTCTGATATTTGCAATAAAATTCTCTTCTACACTGGTTTTCCCCTTGTGGGTTTTTCCAGGGTCAGAGATTGACCAAAAACAAGTGTTCATTTGTTGGGATGCTTGTGTGAAATTTATTTTATCCGCTGAAAGTGAAAGTTAAAGATCAGAGGTAGCTTAGCATTTTTTTATTTGAATGCATATTCATGTTTATATATCAGCTACAGTGGAATGGGTTGTGGGCATTAAACAGTGATGTGCAAAACAAACTAAAACCGGAGGGGATACAGGGACCTAAATTTTTCTACACATTGTTTGAAACAAAGACAATATTCAAACTATATTCTTAAGAATGTTAGTTCCACTACAATTTGGTCTCAAAGTAGAGGTCGTCTTGGGAATCACAATACAACAAGTTCATTCCAAGTACCTTATAAATGCACAATCCCACAGAAGATCAAATTGGAGTGGTTAGGTCCTTTGACAATTCAACAATTCTGCTCAAAGCTTAAAAGACCATATCATCTTATCTCATCAACCATCACAACTTCAGAGAAACAGAGAATCATGAGAAAGTATTGACCCATAACAAAAGATGAAATCTATCAATTAACATGCTTTGAGGACGAAGCATTTCAAAGGGGAAGGAAATGTTATGTATATGAAAATAAAATATTATATATATATATCACTTAGGATATTAATTATTGAAAATTGCATCACATAAAGACATGACTTTACGTGAAAGCTCATTTGAGGACACTACAAATACCAAGGTCACTCATCATTGTAAAACATATCATATCATTCGATCACATCTTATTATAATTATATATTTTATTATTTTTTACTTCATGGATTTCTGTTTATTGCCTTACTTATGCTGGATATTTTTTTAGTGAATGAACCATGTTCATTTCACAAACTGTGGAGAAGAAGGTAGTCATTCTGCCTACAAAAATCAATTCATGCCTGCCATTTAAGTCATCTAAGATCTTTTGCAAAAGACTAGATTTGTTTTGATCCCAAGACTGTCAGCATAATTTTCTTCTAATGTTAATAAGAAGTTGACAATTTATTTTATGTAGATATCATCTTATAAATTTTAGGACTCAATGTAGAAAACAAAACAACTTTCAATGCTTAAAACAGCAACACTCACAAACTTATTCAAAGGGTTGCACTTACAAGTACAATGTTTTTTATTCCCAAATTGAGATAATATTTTCTGCATATCAAATAATGAAAATTCGTGTAATAAGCCCTAATGGTTACTTCACATAAGAAAGAAAAACTCAAGGAAAATAATATTGTTTACATCAGAATATATGAGTAATCCTTTAAATAACATCATATATTTGCCTTGCAGCAATATTTGTGGAATTTCAATCGCATTATCTACAATCAATGCTAACAAGATTGGAACCAGAACCAAAATGGTCAACCCTACAAACCAGGCTATAAAAACTCGAGGAAAAAAATATTGTTTACATTAGAATATATATGAGTAATCCTTTAAATGCCATCATATATTTTAGTTGCAGCAATATTTGTGAAATATCAATTGCATTATATACAATCCATATTACCAAGATTGGAACCAGAACTAAACTGGTCAACCCTACAAACCAGGCTATAAAACCAAAAAAAAATAGCCGACAAAAAAATTCAATTTACTGCATGTGTGTGTGTAAAAAAAATTAGACCATAAATATGCAATTTTTCTCATGTATCTAGGGTGAATATAGCAAAGTAGCATTGAATGTAATACAGATGTGAACCAAAACACATAAGCATTGAGACTCTAAATAAATGTTGCAAACATTAGCAACAAGCAGAAACTCAAGAAAATTTCAACTAGTGACATTGGAAAAATAGAGAAAATATCAACAAAAATCACTAAACTTTAAAAAAGTATAAAATATAAGCATTTTAAAAATCATCCAAAAACAGTTGACAATGTTCAAAATTGGCGCACACAAAAATCACAAGGGCAATTTTTCATTTCAGAGCAAACACAACAGAATATTATAAAATTCCCCAATAAATTGACAATGTTTGCATAACTGCTCAAAATAATATCTAGAGGCCAAAAATAATCATACTATAGAATCAAATCAAACTAAATCATATGAATCTAGATTCTTTACATGGGTATGCTCAGCATCTTGACCCAATGCCTTTGAAGATCCAAGGCCAATGTATCTTATCGCAATGGAAGCAGCTAGATGTCATCTAGGTTAACCCATCCACAATACAAGGAGACCATTATTAAGTACATGAAAAATAGGTATTAGGATAGTTGTAGGGTGTGCATTTTTCGTTTTTCTTCAATTTTTTGTTTTTTGGAGGGTGGTGGAGATGCATCAGTACAAAACCAGTCAAATCAGCCAATTTTCACTGTTTTTTTACTTGAACTGGATGATCTAACTGGTTTTGACTGGTTCAGAACAAAACCAGCCCAAACCAATTTGAATCACAGGTTCAGGCTGGAAATCCTCAAAGCCAGTTAGAACCAGCAAGTTCAACCAGTTCTGATAACAATGCCTATAATTCAATAGTTCATGTATAAACTATAAGTAAGAAGTTGGAGCTTACAAGAAAATTGAGAATGTTACAAGATGAAGTTATGGTGTAGTCCTCAAAAAGGGAACCGTGATAGACGTAACTTTCTCTATAAAAGGACTGACATATTTCACTTCAATCAAACCATTAGAAGCCAATCCGGAAAGAAGACAAACTGTTCACTATATTGATTTACAATTTGGTTTTGTCTTCTGACTTGAGTATTGATCATGCTATGCAAATCTATTCATAAATGTGATTACGAATTAAATATTATAATAGGGTAAAACCATTACAATATTGTAGTGACTAACTCTTGCTGAACACAATCTTGACATTTTCAATGAAGACAAACCTGAAATGTCTTGCTAAAAATCTTGATCTTGGAAGTACTTTCTCGAACTGCATATTCTCCATCTGAAGCCCAAACAAATTCAAGTGCAGATCCAAAGGATCTATTCCTCCATTCCAGTGCCGTATAAATTATGTATTCACCATCACCACATACAACAACAAATCTTCCATTTGGATTGTGCTTTAAACTCTGCAATATGAAAACGTTAACATCAGCAGGGACAAAGATAACAGGAAAATTACTAATTAACGTTATTATAAAACTTTAAAAGTCTAAACATGCTTCCTAGAAAAGGACGGTATTTTGTCTTGAAGTACTTTAGATGTACGAAAATAGAATTTACTAGCTAGTTAATTTTGACCATAGCAATTTCCATTAAAAAAATTGCAAAGCTCTCAAATATATCACTACAAAAATGTATACAGGCAGCACCGATAAAACGGAGACCAAGTGATTAAAATGTAACAAGTACAACCTTTGGGGACCTTTCACAGTCCAACATATGAAATATCATTTTTGGGACTACTTGGGTAGAGTGTCACAAATGCATACCTATATGCCCCATTAGCACTAGTCAGAATGATCAACTTCTTATGATTTTGAATAGTCCACTTAACACTCATTGCATCAGGGGTGAAGAATCGGGACTGAAAATAGCAAAATGAATCACATAGCATCAACCATCACCTTTGGGACTTGCACCAATAACAAGGACTTCCTGAGAAGGTCACCCATTCCAGACTTCATGGCTCAAGTGTGCTTTAACCATGGAGTATTTCCCGTAGTCAACACCACATAGATTGCTACGGCTACCCCACAAATGCTTAATAAAGAGTCAAGGGAGTTCTACATTAATAGTTCAACATGAAATCTTATTTTTAAGATTATCTAAATCGAGTAAGTTATTAACGAAAGGCCTATATCACATGAGCATTAATCAGAATTACCAATTTCTCACAATTGTGAACAGTCCCCCTAGCTCTCAGTCCATCAGGGGATGCTCACAGAGCTGAAGTAGGATTGAAACTAGCAAACAGTGCAACGAATGTTGAA
>APFE030100316.1:0-20665 GCA_000404065.3 Pinus taeda
AGTCTCGGTTTTGAGATCCAATGGGAAATCTCCGTGTATATGTGTTTTATGTGTTATGCTCTCGCATTTTTATTTTTCCTGTGATTTAGAATTCGTATGCAGGTAATTTCTGTACGGGGTTAAAACCTACAAGAATTTCCTGGGAAAACTCCAGACCAGATGGTTAGGACCTTATGAGATACAAAAGGTGCATGATATTGGCACCCTCACATTAGCCACCATCAATGGGTCTAGCTACTCTTTTAAAGTGAATGGACATCAAGTATGAATCTATCGCAAACTGCCTTTGTCATCCCCTGTCGTAATTCCACTTC
Organism: Pinus taeda; assembly: GCA_000404065.3. Taxonomy (NCBI): domain Eukaryota; kingdom Viridiplantae; phylum Streptophyta; class Pinopsida; order Pinales; family Pinaceae; genus Pinus; species Pinus taeda. The sequence goes on from APFE030100316.1 coordinate 315, forward strand.
GGAGCACAATATTTACATTAGGATCTTCCTCGCACGGCTCAAACCTCATCATTTGCAAGTTCTAAGTCAGGGGAGGTTGGAATGCTCCTTTATCGCGTAACCTCACTATCAGTGTGGGACAATCCTCCATCTCATGATCAAACAACGTACAATACAAGCATGATGGTCGTGTTGGATTCATATAATCGCGAGAATAATGTCCTGACCCTCCGCAATTGTAACATATCAATTGTCTGCGACCTCTTCCAAGTCCTCCTCCACCTTGGCCCGGTTCACACCCCTGAAATCCAGTTTGTGCCGTCCCTGTGTTCTAGTCAAGGGCCCGCATTTCAGCTTGAACTCTGTAGGTAGGAGTCTGATCCATCATCAGCTCATAACTTCTACAGGTGCGCTCATCATGTCCCACTGATCTACAGAAATTGCAGAACAACCCTATGAATTCTGCATGTACTTTTGTAATAGATAGCAGTTATCAGTAACATGCTTTCATCCTATCTGATAAATCGCACACCATAATGCAAGCATCGCACTTGGCCCTGCTTATGCCTCTGGTCTAAATGGCATTGGTCCTCCTCCCATGAGGTAATTTTCAAACACCGGTTAGTGGTCCTTGTCATGTCCCTGACCCTTGTATTTTACGCACCATACCTCATCGCACACTTCTGGGTGAGTTGTCTTGTCTTATTTCAAACTCTGCATCTCAAGGCACAAGTTTTTCAATTGTGTGTGAATCTACTGAACTCCCAGGTTGGGATCCTGTATTGGAGTCTCGTGTAATCTCATTACGACCTCCAAGGTCTCGATCTGAGTTGTTAGCCTCTGTTGTGACAATGTGTTCCTTAGATGCAGCGTTAACAATGCTACAAACCATTCGCGATGTTGTCCATCCGTCAACGTCATGTTAACTTCCCGAATTCTGCACTTCAGTCTCTGATCCAACTCCCAAGGGGTCTCACCTGGTAGCATTGTGATTTCCTTGAACCCAATGATCGACTACACCTCTGAGTTTGGCCTGCTAAATTCTTTGTTTAGTGCAATTTGAATATCGATGATCCCCACATTCGGATTGTCATTAGAATGCTTAATGTACCAGGTCAGCTCACGATCATGTAGAGCACTGACCAACATCACTTTCTTTATATTGTCATCCATGACTCTCTGCGCTTCCCATACAGCTTTTATCACGAACCAAACTGGTTTGGATCTTTATTCCCTACTCCCTTGAACACTGGCAACTTTATCACGCTCGCCATATTAATTCGTGACGGTGGCTGAGGTGGTATGGGAGAAGATGGGGGTGAAGGCTGTGAAACTGGCAATGGTATGCGCAAAATCCTCTGCCTTATCAAATTGATCACATTTCTTGGTGAGACCTTCGCGAGCTCTTCCTCGCCCCCCCGCAGAGGTGAAATCAAGGGGCTAGTTTCTAGTCCTATACTACCATCGTTTCTATAGATTCTCCCACTTCACGTAGCCCCAAACATTAACTTATTCACATAACTCGTTTTTCACACAGTAGCATTTTAATCCAAGTATTCAAAGATTTAATGTACTTACCTCACGGCCCTTTGAGGAAGCGTCGTTCTGCCTCACTATAGTTGACTGAAGTATCTACCACGAACTTGGTCATGAATCCTGATATAATTCAATTGAGTCAGTGATCAACAGCACGCGTGATCTTATCCTCTGATGCTTCCAATTTGCACACCAATTCTGGAATCCACACAATAGGTCTGTCAAGCTTACACCTTCCTTGGCTATTTACTAGCATTGTGATCCACTCGTATAGCTCAGTAGGGAAATATATGAAGAAAATTTCATGGATCTCTATGTATAAGTAGCAATCTAACCACTCTTTTTTTGATAGTTATGGGTTCCTGTTCTCCTACGCCGCAAACTCGTGAATCTTCCTATCCAACCAATCTTCAATTCCTTTCTTTGTCGGATTCCAATGATACGACATTAGACATCTCTATGCAGATCCCAGTCCCGGCAACAGAACCATTTGTTGGCTTGTTGGGGGCTGACCCAAGTTTGGACTTAATTAGCCAAACAAATCCTTGTACTATTGGCCCTTTTGGCAATAGTCTGTGGAGCACAGACTGAGGTATCACCCGAAGTAGTATGGGGGTTGTTGGAACCAGGTTTCCGCACCCTTGAGATGTATGAGGATTTGATTCAGTCCAACTGCTCGTCCCTACACACAGGTTGCTTCGCGCACTTCCCTGGCCTTCGTGCTCTAATATACTTGCCTTCGCGCAACCCTAACTAGGGGTTGTGGGGCTTCTACGCTGTTGGAGTAGCGCTCTGCACTATTTCCGTAAGTCACAACTGAGATCTTACCTATCTTCCTTCACCAGTTAGTTATCTTCACGTAAATAGAAGCCTTGTGTTATATTTATTTATACACACATATAAGTTCACGCAACAAATAAATAGTACACTTGCAATTTATACCCAATAATACATTTAAATAGGAAAAGATACACAGAAATATGGTAAACTTCTCTTTATTAATTTTCCAATGGTTACAAACTTGACCTGCCTTGCGCACTCAACTGCAGGGGTCCACGCACTCAGCTGCGGATTACTAGGCCTCTATGCACTTAGCTACAGAGCCTTCTCCTACTCTACGACCCAATGACACGCTTTACACTTTGACTCAATCTCTTAGACTCATCATGCTTCTTGTCTATTCCTTTTCTTTCCTCTTTTCTACTTAGAGTCTCACTCTATTTATACAATCCCATGGTTTGGGGACCATGGGTAGGTCTTATCAAGCTGACATTATATTACAAAAGCAAGGGCGGACAGCCCTGTGACTATATCATGACTTTGCGCTCTACACGCACAATTTGCGGAGCTCTTATAAAGGACTTGGTCAAAACTTGGGCTTTAAGCCCCAAAACATGTGTAGAAATTCCCACTATAAATCAACAGATTATGCAATAGACTAAAGAAAAATATAAGATCTACTTCTACAACACTTTGTGGAAGCTTAATCGAATTGAACACATATAACTGAGAATGAGAAATAAATCACACATAACACAGAAGAAATAATCTGGGGAAAGCCTCAGCCTAAAACCCCAATATTTGTATTATCATACAAGTGGAAATCTTGTTCAAGTTACAAAAAGAATTAGCTCTCAAGCTATCTTTCTCTCTCTGCAATAAAAAAATACTACTCATAGACTGAATAGACATAATATATGTCCTCCTCAAGCCCTCCAAGCCTCCTATTTCCTTGTGCAGTTTTTCTTGGGATCCATTGAATTCACATGTGTGAATTGGCCTCATCACACTCACAAAACCTGAAGAAGTAACTATGCTATCCTCAAGGAAAGAATTCCTTCTGCATGCAAGGGATATTGACAGTGGAATATTCTAGCAATTGATAGTACATTGTCCCTCCATCTGATCTCAACTTGGTCTCTGTCTGAACTGACATGCATGAGTTATTTATGAGAGAATATTCAGTTATCTAAAGTGCAACAGTTACATGCATGCATGCATTAACTAATTGAACTTACATTAATTCAACAAAATGTTTGAATTAATCTAACTGGATTTGACTCAGTTAACTGGGACAACTAATTACAACTCATCCTTATCTCTTTAACTGATGGATAAATTCCTCAATTAATGGAGAAACTGTTGCATGTCCCCACATAGACTTCATGTTTGATTTTCCTTAACTAATTAACTCATGGTGAATTAATTAATTATTTTACAAACAGCTGCTAAGATCAAATTCGAATTTTACTTCTCTATTTTAGTTTAGGGACTAACTAAAATAGGAAGGTATCCCGAAATTCTATTTATAGCAATACTGAATTTAGCACTTCTATATTTAGCATTTCTGGTTGCCATTTTCAACAACATGCCTTGGGGGGATTCCATGCCCAACAACAACAATGGCAAGGAAGGATGGTGACATATACAATAGATAGATTATGCTTAACATTGTGATTGATAAAATATCCATGCAGATTGAGTAATCTCAGTTACAGGATGATCCATTGATATGTACAACCAGGCCACAAAGGCATAGAGATTGAAGATTTGTAGGTAAATGATATCATGATGATTGTAATAGCCTATAGCTAGCTATTTGGAATTTTAGATGATATTTCTTTGTAATATTTTATGACAATATTCAATGGATGGACTCCCTTATAACCATTGAATGAGGGGTTAACACTTCATGAGCATTTAATAATAAAATTAAACATTTGTTGGTTTTCACCGTATAGGGTTTTTAGGATATATCAATGTCTAATGATGTGATTATTTATTGTTCCAGTTTGATGATGTTGATTCCTTGCATGAAATTTCATTTATATTATCAAGCATGCGATTAATTAATCTAGTTAAAATAATCATGAAAATAATTCAAGGTTACATAAGAAAGCTCAGGTTAATATGCGACAACACTAGTTGTTAAAGATCATGTAACTTACTATTCCTTTACTAAAATTACTCTATGTATTAATGAAGATTTTATCTAATGTTTAATGAGGAATCTGGAATAGTAATTTGGAAAATTACTCATGGGTAGATTGAGTAAAATTTTTCTAATCTTATAAACAAAATTTATGCAAGGTTAAAGAGGAATGTTACACAACTATTAATTTTTTGTGAATAAATGTGACTTACAAATAAATAAATTCAAACTAAAACTCATTTACTGTGATTTTAAAGCATACTTTCATTCCTAAACAACCATTAAAATTTTATGAATAAACATGACATTAGAAATAATTAAATTCAAATTATGAGTAGAATATTTTTTGTGGTAAGTTATGAGACACAAAGGAAATATTCATTATATAATTGGAGTCTCTAGTATGAGACTAGAGTGGCTAATTATTTTGATTAATTAAATAATATAAAAAATAAAATTATCATTTATCTTTGATTATTGAATAATAATCTTTATCTTATTAGATTATTTATTATGATTTTAAAGCATACTTTCAGCCTTGCACAACCATTAAATTTTTATGAATAAAGGTGACTTTCTAAATAAATAAATTCAAATTAACTCACAAGTACACTTTTCTCCTATCATCATGTTGGTATAACTTTCCCATTGAACAACTTGGTAGTTCCATAAGTACACTTTTCTCCTATCGTGTTAGTATAACTTTCCCATTGAAAAACTTGGTAGTTCCATAGTCACGACAACCTGCATATATTAAATAATATTCATTAATATCAATTCAAATCAAAATAAATGAATTCTTGAGAAAACAAAATAGTTTTACACAAAATATAAACTAGTTAAAAATAATAAAACTTATATATTTTGCATCAATATAGAAATGGATTACACTATTCTCACATTCTATAATGGATTTCCTCAAGCTTCAAATAAGCTTCATCATAACAAATACCATAGGCAAAACCATGGGTTGTGAAAACATCGAGATTTTGTGAAAACATCGAGCTAAAAAATCATCAATGTTAAATTATTAATTTTATTTTGTTATTTTATTTTATTTTTATTTTACCAAGTCAAAATGTTTACATGACATAACAAGTCATTACAACATCTCTTCCAAACCATATTGGAAAGCCTTATGGAGCAATAATTAGCTATGTAAAAATCAAATTCTCCATTATTAATTATGGAAAGGTTATTATTAAAACTACTTACATTTTTATAGAAAACTTGCAAACTAGGCTAGAAAGCCTCTTGAAATAGCTATGTAAAAAATCAAATTCTTCATTATTAATTATAAAAAAAGTGATTATTAAAACTAATTGCATTTATTTGAAAAATCAAAACTTTATATCACTGAATAGAAAAATCAATTATATTAAAGTTGAGAAAAGATAATTTCAATTTTACCACACATATATACGGATATATTAAATTTTTTATTATTTACATATTTTTAAAAATTTAAATTTAAATCAAGTAGAAATGAAACCTGACCATAAAAGTTTATTTTATATAAATATTTTATATTTTTAAAATTATTTTATATAAATATTTTTATACTTTATACATCTATGAATGTTAATGGTTTTTTTAGAAGGCATAATTTTATAATCCAAGTAAACTATTACTTTGAGTTGTGTAAAAGTTATGTTGGTTAAATAAAAACAAACAAATCATCACTGATATGACAAAAACCATAACTGAAATTGAAAAAAAGTCAAATTCCAGGCCTACTGACTGTGAATTTGAACCACCTACAGGACAAGTTAATGTCAGGCTGTATAAGCAATTAATGTAGCTAACGAACATGTCGCAAAAAGAAGAACCGTTCTTCTCTCATATGGACTCCGAGTATAATGATCGTAAGCTTTAATTCATTACTTTCGGGTAGTGTAACAAGGTCGAGGAGTTACAGTCTTGAAAGTTATGGAAATTTTAGTTATATTATTTAAAATTAGTTTCCTATTGTATATATAAATTCAATATCTTCAAAAAAAATTTGAGCACTTAAATTATAGAGCGTTCACAACTCAAATTTGTGATTACAACAAATTCCTACCAACTTTTGAGTAAATTAAACCATATCTCAGAAAAAACCTTCAAAACTTATAAGAAACAGACTATTACATCAAAATATTCTTTCAATGTAATTTCTTTACTGCTCAATGCTTTGATAATGTGTAAGCTACCCGTTGGCATGTTGCCTTTAGATAAGGAACCTAGGGATTTATGTGTGAAAACATAAATTAGTTTATTTGAGAATAGTTGCATGGATTCCTATTGCATTAGAAATCTTGAAAATAAGTATATGTTTCCACTCAAAAGAAATAGCTTCTATGTATATATTTTTTAGGAAAAGAAATATAAATTTACATGCAAGAAAAATAGCTACCATGTATTTGAGTTCTTAAAAAGAATACATGAAACCTTGCATACGAGAAAATAACGAATCCATAAAAAAGAAATGCAAGTAAACTTTGTTTATGAAAAAACAAAGAAACTAAGTTATTTCATTTAAAAGATTACCAAAATTATGTGCATAATTGCTATGCATTAAATTTCTAAAGAGAAAGATTGGACTCTTAAAGAGAATATGTGCTTATGTGCATAAGAATAATATCTATGATTTTGATCTATTGGAAAAAAAAAATATGTAAATTCATGTGCATGGGAAGCTCGAGTCGTGTGTAAAGACATAAGTAACTTTCTTCTTCAAAGATTTCATATAAGGCCATTGACCAATATTTTAAATATACTAGTCAATTTGACATTCTAATAAATTAATTAAATGTTATTAATGATGTGCAAAGTGAAATAAATTGACATTCTAATAAATTAATTAAATGTTATTAATGATGTGCAAAATGAAATAAGCTCATAAGCTAGGTGAGATTCAAACTTGAAACTTGTTGTTGTGACACTACTTGTTAGACTCACAGTTTATGTTAAACTAAAACATGTAGAAATCTATAAGAATTAGTCTCTCGTATGATCATCAAAGTTAGGATCCACAAAAGGTGATTAGTTCATTTCACAAACACAATGAAAGCACTAAACCCAATGTCCAATATTTTTGTTACCTAAAATGTTTTTTTTAATATAATAATGTATTTAACACTTTGAAAAAATTCTACAATGCTCAAATTGTTTATTGATTTGACATCTTAAACTTGTACAATTTAACCTCCAAAATTGTAGTTCTTATAAATCAATTTGAAAAATATAAAAAAAATTATACCGTTGTATTAATTTTTTTTTTATCATGTTATATACCTGTTTAGAATTTTAAATTTAAATTATGTAAAAATAAAAATTGATAATAAAAAATTATTTTTATATAATATTTTATGCATCAATGTGAGAAGTTTTTTTTGGAGGGAATAAATTTATATTCCACATAAACTTTTACTTTGAGTTGCTTTATTAATAAGGTAAAATATGGTTGGTTAAATAGATACAAACAAATCATCACTAATCAGACAAAAGTTATGTGGGTTATATAAAAACAAATCAATTATTTAAATTTCTAGAATTGTATTTTAACAATTTATTTTTTATTAAGATACATAATAAGTTAAAATTCATAGATAAGTTAAATTTATAATTTTTATTAATTCATAGTTGATCGTACGCTTTATTCATTACTTTTCTTTTCTCATTCGATTGAAACGATTCTCTTTGAAGAGTTTGGCCACAATCGGTCCTTCCAACAACATTTGGAAAAAGTTTTACCAGAAACTTTAAGAACATAGTTGGTGGGTCCAGCTAGGTTTAGAATTTCAAATCCTTTTTGCCTGTCAAATTAAAATTTGACGACGTTTTTGTATTTTTTTTACCTTTCATTTTACGTTTTAACTAAATATGTGAGTGTCACGTAAAACTCTATTTTAATAATTTTTGTAAATTTATTCCACAACACACAATAAGTCATCAAATGGAGGCTGATAATGACTGTTATTTATAATGATTCTTGTTAGATTGAAATTGCATATTTGTACTCTATCAGATTTATAGCTCAGATTTATTAAATCTTTGCAAAAAACTTACAATCCATGGACTATAAATAAATTATCTAGTGAGATTATAAATAAATCGTGGACTAGAAATAAATCATCTAGAGAAAATACAGAAAAATTGTGTAATAATAAACAATGATTATACTTCATTAAAAGTCAAACTTTCTGGAAAAACTACAAATTTTTTTATCAATAGGAATATCTCAATACATAGATCCTCTATTAAACATAAACTAGAAGAATTTTCAAAGCTCAAGAATCCTTCTTGATTTTGTATCTATCCATATCTCATATACTGCATGCCAATCAACATTAGATGATTCAGGTCCATTCAAAGATACTCTCATTAGAGCATCTAGTGTATCCAACCCAAGCCTCGATTTTCTAATGTCCTTGATGATGTTTTGCTTAGAAAATCCCCTTTCACAATCCACTGTACTTGCAGGAATAGTGAGGACAGCTTGCCATAATTTCATCATATTAGGATAGGTTTTGTGCCATTGTTTTGTGTTACGAAAGACTTTCCATGCTTCTTTCATAGAAAACCCCTCACAAGCCAGATTTAATGAATCAACAAAAGGGTGCAACTCTCTTTTACAAGTTTTAACATCAAATAAAGCTACAAATCCAACATCACTGGATACAGTATGTTGCAAATGTTGAAAAAGCTTTAACAACCAACGCTCTGAATTTTTCTCACGACTACGACGCTCTTCTGAATAATAACAAGGGTTGAACAATTTCGCTGCATTAAAAAGATGAAGGTCTGGAAATCTTTCATTCAAAGAGTCTATGAGAGTCTCTATATAACCTTCAGTGAGTTGCTGACAGCTCTCTTGTGTACCTTCAATACAAGGTTTCATAGATTGTTTCCTTGCTTCATTGGATTCAATATCCATGGCTGAGATAGAGATGTATTGTAACTTATGTCTATCTACAACCCTTCATCTTTAATATCAATGTATCCATTTTGAGAATCATTTAAAAACTTTGAAAGATAAGTTGTGCCTTCTGCAAATGTCTCTTTTCTCAAAAACCATCTAGATAATGTGCTTATAGTTACTTCAAGAGCCAACCCAATAGTTGTAATGTCTACATTTTCTTCTTGAAAAGTCAAATTCAACTTGTTCAATTCCCCTAGCACATCAGCAAGCATATGTAAACAAAACTGGACAGAATATATTCTCGTCTTATCATACCAAGATGAAGTTTTTTTTTCATTTTTCCACAAAGTTAAAATTGCTGGCATAAGCTTCACAAGCCTTATAATAACTTCCCCCCTGGATAACCATCTCACTGAAGGTATTTGTAGAACATCAAGAACATCAATTTGCACGACTCTAAGCAAATCATTAAGTTCGCTATTTCTCTTTGGAGAGTTTTGAACCCATGAATACACTTTGTTTGCAATTTTTTCAACAAATAATAACTCAGGGAATTTCTTAGAAGCATCTGCTGCTGCTAAAAACTCATGATGAGCCACACAATGAACTGTAATAAGTTTGGATTGTTCTTTTTCAAAAATGAAACAAAGCCATTTTCATGTCCAATCATTGCTGAAGTTCCATATGTAGAAACAGCTATCAAATCTTTATATTGAAGGCCTCTAACATCTATTAATTGATTGACACTATCTTATATTGTTTTTCCTTTTCCATCTACTACATCTTTGAGCTTCATAAACTGTGAGATAGGTGGCCCGAGACCCTTTGAGTCTAAATGTGTTGCATAAATAACAAGGTGTTGCTCTAAGGTTTGATCAATGCTTTCATCAACCATCAATGAGAAGAAAGGACTTTCCAACATATTTTTTATCTGAATCTGTTCAAGATGTTTTGATATGCAATATATAAAATCATTTGCAGACTTACGATTAGTGTATGAAGAGCACTCTTGAGACTTTGGCATATTTGGAGTTTTTGCATCCATTAGAAATTTGCAAAGCTTCTCATACTTTGATAGAGATAAATTTTCTTGACAAGTGAAATATGATATTTTCATTGTAGAAATCACTCTTTCCTTATTGGCATCTCTCATCTGTCTAATATGATCTGGAATTGGTTTCATCTTTCCCTCTAATGCATTAATCCATCTTTCCTTAGCACCTTTATGCGCCCGTGATTTTTCACGACTAACAAGAGCATCATGTTGTAATGTGGTGCAACTATTCCCTAAACCCCATGGTCCATTCATCCTATACTTCTCACAATAGTTACAATTCATAGTTATTTTATCATTAAACCTCACATAATTCAACCAAACAAACTTATTTAACCATTCGATGCGAAATTGTCTTTTTGTTTGCACTTTCATTTCTGAATTATCACCAACCTCTTCTTCAACTTCATATGTTTCTTCATCTACATCATGTTCAGAAGAACTTCCAAAAATTTCATGTAATTGTTGTTCCACATGAGCATTATGGGTTTCTTCAAGTGTTTCTGAATTCTGTTGAGTCTCAGAAGTTTTCCCTTTTGTTAAATAAAAAACGAATATAACAATGGACAACATTGTAGAATAAATAAGCAGAACATAAATATATCTGAAAATGAACTTCACCCTGCTAAAATTTGCATCCCAAATATGCAACAAACCAAACAGAGACTCTAGCACTATCAATTTAATGTGAAAGTAAATAGCCACACACTGCCTCAAAAATAAGATATGGGGAAAGAACCAGAATAGTTAGCCGAAAATTATAGAGCAAACAGGGCGAGTGCAGCTGCCCAGAAATGGAGAAAATTACCGAAGTATTCAGTGTAGACAGATCATACTTGTTAAATACTATACACCATCACAACAGCAAAGGAAAAAAACATCCCTTGCAGGTCCACCAAAAGACCCCGCAACGAAATCTAAACTACAAGCACTGTTGTGTGATATAGAAAGGATTAATTAATTATGAACAGTGCAAATTCCCTCCTGACACCAGACCATAACAACCTTCAAGTGAGGAAGAAAAACAATGGCATAGAAAGTACTCAATATCCGGATGCATGTGAGCGTCGTAACACAGTCAACCTATTTTTTACTATCTTCAACCTACAAGGGCCAGAAACAGCCCAAAAACCTCAAAAAGATTCAAAAAGGGGAGAAATATATGAATATAAACCACGTTGCAAATTCTTTGAAGAAGGAATATTTTTCATGGTTCATTGCGTGTTCGTGATACTGAAATTCTTGTAAATACATTTTCAAATATCTGATGTCTATACTTCTGAATGGATCCGTACTGGATTTTTTCGTTGTGGAATTTTTTTCATAACAATTGTATTTAGATACGTCTTCGTAATCAAATATCTCCATTATAATTTCAATGAAAAAAGACAACCAATATGTCACTAACAACCTAAAAAATTACAAGTCACAAAAGTGTGCAGACCATGAACATTAGACTTGTATAATTCAACGTCAATCACAAGTAGACTTGTAATTCAACGCCTACCACAATTACAGAAGAAAAGCTCTGGCCAAGGCATGTTTGACTACTCGATGGGGTTGTTGTCTATTGCTTAGATAGCGTTTCAACTAATTATTTGGTAAACGCCAAACTTACAGAACATTCTAAAAGAATTCTCTTTAAGTAAAAACGCCTTCAAGAAAAGACCACGAGGCACAATAAAAGATCTTTAATATGACAAAGGCTGATTTGGTCAACTTACAGAAATTGGATTTTCATTGCCATCAGACACAAAGAACGACGATTAATACACAACTATTTCATATATATATAACATTTAGCAATTTTCTCAACATATTTACTATAGAGACAATGGGTTGGCCATTCAGCCATTTGTTCACGGCTCATATTGTGAGCGAAAAGACAGACAAAACAACACGTATTCAATCCAACCATTGCTCTGGTAAGAAATCGACTCATCCTAAAAACGGAGCAAGAAAATAGATAAGGATTAATGCAATCTATTCATTGCTTTAATTCAGTGCAAACAACACACCTTTATCCCAAAATTTGACAGGCAAAATAAACATCTTCCCCAAAATTGAACCAGGATTTAAACCCTAGAAACAAAACAAATGAGTTCAATGTTAACCACCAAAGCCGTAGAGGGTTCTGCGGCCTGCCCAAACAATTGCTTCCCAGACAAATAAGCAACAACCTTCAAGGGACCTGTGACAAGGATAACCTCTCCAAGCCCAAGTCTAAACGTTGGGCTCCTTGCTCTCCACCACCAGTCGTGGATTATGATTCCTCTAGCTCTGAAGATGGAGGCAGCAATGCAGAATTGGATCAAGCCCCTCATTTCGTGGTCCCTTCCACCAATGGTCCGACACAATCCTCCGATACATCCATCGCCCAGAAACGCGTCCATCTGACCTCCTCCTCTGATTCAAAAAAGGAGGGCCCCTCTATGGAGATCCCCAATCTTCAAGTTGTTATTGCTCATTCACCCCAGGATGGTTGGGTCGAAGTCAAAAAAAGGAAAGGGAAAAAGCTTCGTGTTGAGGCTTTTGCCCATTCTGGGTAGAAATCAGTGTTTTTGCTTCCAGCCATATGTTGTAGCTTCTTGCTTGTTTCACTCCTCCAGAACCGAGGTTGATAGTCTTATCATTTCTGGTTGCCGGTTTTTTGTCTCTCTTGATTGTATCATCTTGTACCATATTTTTGATTAATAGAATTAGTCCAATTCAGGAAAATAAAAAAAAAAAATGATGTGCAAAGTGAAATAAGCTCATAAGCTCATAAGCCAGTGAGATTCAAATTTGAGACTTGTTGTTGTGACACCACTTGTTAGACTCACCATTTATGTTAAACTAAAACATGTAGAAATCTATAAAAGTTAGTCTCTCCTACAATCATCAAAATTAGGATCCACAAAAAGTAATGTTCATTTCACAAACACAATGAGAACACCAAACCCAATATCCAATATTTTTGTTATTTAAAATATATTTTTTAATATAATAATGTATTTAACACTTTGAAAATTTTCTAAAATACTCTAATTATATTGATTTGGCATTTTAATTTTGTATAATTCTAACCTCCCAAAATTGCAGTTCTTAAAATACTAATAATTTAAGACAAAGCCAATTTGAAAAATATAAAAAAAATTATATCGTTGCATTAATTTTTTTATTATGTTATATACATGTTTAGATTTTAAATTTAAATTATGTAAAAATAAAAATTTGATAATAAAAAAATATTTTATATAAATATTTTATACATCAATGTGAGAAAGTATTTTTGGAGGGGAATAAAATTTATATTGAGTTGCTTATTAATAGGTAAAAAATATGTTGATTAAATAGATACAAACAAATCATCACTAATCAGAGAAAAGTTATGTGGGTTATATAAAAACAAATCAATTATTTAAAATTTCTAGAATTGTATTTTAACAAATTTATTTTTTATTAAACATACATATTAAGTTAAATTTATATTTTTTATTAATTCATAGCTGATCGTACGCTTTAATTCATTACTTTTCTTTTCTCATTCGATTGAAACGATTCTCTTGGAAGCGTTTGGCCACAATCGGTCCCTCCAACAACCACTTGGAAAAAATCTTACCAGAAACTTTAAGAACATAGTTGGTGGGCCCAGGCACCACAATTACAAAGTTCCAACATGTGGCCATATACATCACCGTACAATAATTCTGACAGATCCAAACTATGATGACAAAGTTCTATTTATATAATAAAATCCAAGAGTGCAGATAGATCTAAGCCCTTTTCTCTCTTTTCATGGTCATCTGTTGACTGGCGTGGCATTATGGTATCCACAACAAAATGGGGAACGTTGTTGTTAGATTAGGTGATTAGGGTTGTGAGATTTAATTACACTTTTGATTAGGGTTGTGAGATTTAATTACACTTAATCATTGGCATTAGATTAGAATATCAAGATAGTGATCTAAGTTTTGAAAATTTTGGTTGGAATGAGGCTAATTTGTTTTTGGTTAAATCTCAATTTTTCTATATATGGATTTAGTACCCTTAAAAACTTTGGAGCACTTGAATTATAGAGAGTTTACAACTCAAACTTGTTATTTTACCAAATTATAAACAAATTAAACCATAGCCTAAAAAGCTTCCAAAACTTATAACAAATAGATTATTAAATCAGGATATATTTTCAATGTAAATTTCCTCACTACCCAATGCTTGATTAGGGTTGTGATCATATGTAAATTAGCCAACTGCCCAATGCTTGATTAGAGTTGTGGGATACACCTACTAACTGCCCATCCTTGATCAGGGTTGTGGGATTGATCTTCAATGTAAGTTTCCTAATGCTTAATTGAGGTTGTGGGATACAATTACCAACTTCCTATGCTTGATTAGGGTTGTAGGATTGATCTCATCCAATGGTGGGCTCTAGATTACCAAGATATATTTCCAGTTGGCATTAGATAATTAGATTACTAATATATATTCTCAGTAATAATGTGCAAGGTACCTCCGTCCCTAGCTTGATTAAAGTTGTGGGATTTATCTAGACCAAATCATTGGCATTAGCTTAGATTATCATGATATATTTCCAATAATATATATAAGTACCGAGTTTCCTATATAGTTTGAGAATGAGACAAGCTCTACTTCAATGCCCTTCCATCCCTCTCTATTCACCGTTCTCATCGCCTCCTTCATTCCCTTGGTGGCATGCCAATTATACTGAGATGTCTTGCAGACTTTCTCTGATGCGTTTTATTGACAACAGTCGAATGTTTGACACCATGTGAAGCGATTGTAATTTTAGATGTCATTTATCCATATATAATCGCAGTGTGCTAGATATTACTTGGGATTCTTCTATGCTAGTTATGTGTTTTCTGGTTAGCGCTCATACAGGTCCTCATGCTATGATATTGGAATCGCTATGTCATAGCTTTATGTCACTCATTGTTTTCCTGAGTTTCTGGGTCAGCATGGTTGTATAGCTACTTGTTGGGGTGGTTATATCTGGGTATTATTTCCATTCCTAGGGTGGAAGTATAGTAAGGCACACTGGATCATTTATATATGTATAATACCCCACGTTATGTCTGATGCGTATGGTATTTTCCTTTGACCATTTTTTGTTCACTCTGCTCTAATATTCGTCCTTGGACGTGGGGCTTATACTTGGGTTATTCTTGTTGGTTTCCATTCTTATTCTGCATATAGAATGCCCTTTCTATACCTGGATGACCTTCTCTCCTTATTACAATCGAAAATCCTACACATTCTGATGATTCTCTATATAACAATATACATTCTTATTTGCATTTTTCGGACCCACATTCCCTCACCCTTCAGACATCTTAATGCCTATCTGGAATGAGATTCACATTCTTGTGTGTCCACAACATAACCACAGGCAGGGATCTTGTTTGCATCCTAAAAAAAATTATCCACTCTGGCAATGTTGGGTTAATTCTTTCATCATTTCTAGGCCTTGCAAGGCATTTGGTTTCCGGGTTCGTAATGGGTGGTGGACTTGTTTGGGGTGTTGTTGTTGTTGTTGCTATTGCTGTGAAGGAGTATAGCATTAGTCACCTATTCATCGCCTCTAATTGGATGTTGTATCACTTGGAAGCTTTGCTATGGATGTTGGTGCACCGGGGTGTATCAGATTATCTGGTGTTGTAATATCTAATTTCCGGTGGTATTTGAATTTTCTATTGGTTCTTGTTTGGATCACACTCAATTGAGATGACTTGGGTCTGCATCTCACTTTATTCTCTGATATACTAGATATTTATGATTACGTGCTATTGATCCGAATCGGGCATCCCATATTTTATTTCCATTCATCCGTATCATTCCCTTTTAGGATTGCGATCCAATGGCGGTATGTGGGTATTATGTTCCACGAAATCTGATTACAGGTATGGTGTTTTGAAGATCCCAAGACATTCTTGGCTAGAATTCTCTAATGGATACACCTATTTATGACCTACGACTTTGATAGGCTTTTAAGTCTGTTTTTAATTCATATTCTTATTATTCGCTCCCATCATATATTGGTGCTTTTGTTGGTGTCGGATACATCAACACATGAGGCCTACATTCGTGCCACACTAGAAGTTGAATCGAATTATCATCTATTTTCTGGGTCGGAGCGGATAGGGGGTCCCAATGATCCAGACACTTGGCACTTGGTGGACGCCCCGATGCACATACCAAGTGGTGGACATGCAGTTCTGGGATCTCATAGGGTATTACGCGACAATAAAGGGCAATGATCTCAACATCAACCACAATCTATCAAAATTACCAACCCGACGCCTATGCTCTATTTCGGCTATGACGTTTTGATTGACCAGGTTAATAGTCTGCAGAAGAGGGTGCTTGTAGGAAAATGGCATTTCACTGAGTTGAGTGAAGTTGAAATGCAGAGCTAGGTAGAAATTGAATGGAGGTCATTACTGGGTTACATGCCTACGGTGGTGCGGTTGTTGAGCAGCTGGTACAACTTCCATTTCCTCAACAAGGATGATTTAATGAAAATTAAGGCCATTCCATGGATTAAAGGGAGGAGTTTCTTGGCTCTATATTCTTGATATGTTGGTTTTAATCCCTTGAAGGAGACACCACAAAACAAATTAATTTGGGTCAAATTACCTGGTTTTCCCATTGAATTTTGGACTCAACAAATTTTCATGGACATTGGCAATGCAATTGGAAAGTTTGTTTATGTCAACCCGCGGTGTTTGGGTGCACAAGATAAGAGAATTGCATGGATCATGATCAAAAAGGAATACAGAGGAGGATTCCCGGACCACATTGAACTACAATGAGAGGGCACCCACCCAGTGTAGTGGCTGGATTTTTGGGGTGTACCTTTCCGATGTCTTATTTGTCATCATACTAGGCATATTATGGCATAATGTCCATGCAGATTGGGTGGCAGACGTTTGGCACAAGGGTGTTATGGTTTCGGTTCGAAGGAGAAGGTTGATGCTCATTATGTAATACCTATGAACGAACACGGGGTGACAAATCATCTGGGTGATGCACAACGTTCTTCACGTACTTCGCTTTGTTCTTATCCCTTCCCCTTCCACTAATTTTCATTCTGTGAAATGTGATGATTATGCCTCTATTCTTGTTCCTTCACCCCCCTGGACTCCAGAAGGTTCTGGTACTCCCACGGTTGATGACATCTCACCATCCTCGTTGGATAGGATTTCCCTCCCCTCTCTTGTTGACTCGCCTCTCCCGAATATTATACCACCCCTTCAACGACATATGACACACCCTCCTCTTCGCATATTACGTATATCCCTACACCCCCCTACATGCACTTCACATCCATGCCTGATGACTAGGAACCGACCTACGTTGCCTATTTTTCCCTTATTCACCTACCAACTCGGTGTACAGTGACATAGATATCCTTCTCCAGAAGAAGACCTTGGACCTTCAAACCCTTACTATTCACAAGCCTCTTGGCTCATCGTCTCCCCACATCAGTCCTTCCTAGATGGGCAATGTCACCATCTGTTAGGAACAGAACTGAGATAGTAGACATTTCAGAGGACGTGCTTGGCCTCTTCCTTTTAGTTCATCTGACCCACATGCTCTCAGTGATGTTCCTATCACTTCAACTATCTCTCCTCAGGCCCTTTTCACACCATTTCCCGCACCCGAGTTAACATGAACTTCATCCTTTCTATGAATATCCGAGGTCTGGGGGCCGCTCCAAAATATTTGGCCCTCAAGGAACTTTTTCTTTCATCTCGTCCCTACATCACACTCATAAAACCTGAAGAAGTAATTGCACAATCCTCAAGGAAAGAATTCCTTCTGCATGTAAGGGATATTCACAATGGAATATTCTAGCAACTGATAGTACATTGTCCCTCCATCTAATCTCAATTGGGTCTCTGTCTGAACTGACATGCATGAGTTATTGATGAGAGAATATTCATTTATCTGAAGTGCAACAGTTACATGCATACATGCATTAACTAACTGAACTTACATTAATTCAACAAACTGTTTGAATTAATCTAACTGGACTTGACTCAGTTAACTGGGCCAACTAATTACAACTCATCCTTATCTCTTTAACTGATGGATAAATTCCTCAATTAATGGAGAAACTGTTGCATGTCTCCACATAGACTTCATGTTTGATTTTCTTTAACTAATTAACTCATGGTGAATTAATTAATTATTTTACAAATAGCTACTAAGATCAAATTTGAATTTTACTTCTCTATTTTAGTTTAGGGACTAACTAAAATAGGAAGGTATCCCGAAATTCTATTTATAGAAGTACTAAATTTAGCACTTCTATATTTAGCATTTCTTGTTGCTATTTTCAACAACATGCCTTGGGGAGATTCCATGCCCAACAACAACAATGGCACGGAAGGATGGTGACATATACAATGGATAGATTATGCTTAACATTGTGATTGATAAAAGATCCATGCAGATTGAGTAATCTCAGTCGCAGGATGATCCATTGATATGTACAACCAGGACACAAAGGCATAGAGATTGAAGATTTGTGGGTAAATGATATCATGATGATTGTAATAGCCTAAACCTAGCTATTTGGAATTTTAGATGATATTTCTTTGTAATATTTTATGACAATATTCAATGGATGGACTCCCTTATAACCATTGAGTGAAGGGTTAACACTTCATGAGCTTTTAATAATAAAATTAAACATTTGTTGGTTTTCACCCTATAGGGTTTTTAGGATATATCAATGTCTAATGATGTGGTTGTTTATTGTTCCAATTTGATGATGTTCATTCCTTGCGTGAAATTTCATTTATATTATCAAGCATGTGATTAACTAATCATGATGAAAAAAATTCAAGGTTACATAAGAAAGGTCAGGTTAATATGCTACAACACTAGTTGTTAAAGATCATGTAACTTACTATTACTTTACTAAAATTACTCTATGTATTAATGAACATTTATCTAATGTTTAATGAGGAATCTGGAATAGTAATTTGGAAAATTACTCATGGGTAAATTGAGTAAAAAATTTGTAATTTTATAAACAAAATTTATGCGAGCTTAAAGAGGGATGTTACACAACCTTACATAACTATTAATTTTTTGTGAATAAATGTAACTTACAAATAAATAAATTCAAATTAAAACTCATTTACTCTTAAACAACCATTAAAATTTTATGAATAAACATGACATTAAACAACCATTAAAATTTTATGAATAAACATGACATTAGAAATAAATAAATTCAAATTATGAGTAGATTATTTTTTGTAGTAAGTTATGAGACACAAAGGAAGTATTCATTATATAATCGGAGTCTCTAGTATGAGACTAGAGTGGCTAATTATTTTGATTAATTAAATAATAATAAAAAATAAAATTATACTTTGATAGTTGAATATAATCTATCTATTCGATTATTTATTATGATTTAAAGGCTTCAATCTTACACAACCACTAGAAAAAATAAATTCAAATTAACTCACAAGTACACTTTTCTCCTATCATCATGTTGGTATAACTTTCCCATTGAACAACTTGGTAGTTCCATAAGTACACTTTTCTCCTATCGTGTTAGTATAACTTTCCCATTGAAAAACTTGGTAGTTCCATAGTCACGACAACCTGCATATATTAAATAATATTCATTAATATCAATTCAAATCAAAATAAATGAATTCTTGAGAAAACAAAATAGTTTTACACAAAATATAAACTAGTTAAAAATAATAAAACTTATATATTTTGCATCAATATAGAAATGGATTACACTATTCTCACATTCTATAATGGATTTCCTCAAGCTTCAAATAAGCTTCATCATAACAAATACCATAGGCAAAACCATGGGTTGTGAAAACATCGAGATTTTGTGAAAACATCGAGCTAAAAAATCATCAATGTTAAATTATTAATTTTATTTTGTTATTTTATTTTATTTT
>APFE030100321.1:0-15228 GCA_000404065.3 Pinus taeda
CTATCCTATCCTAGTCTAGCCTAGCCTACTCTAGCTTAGCCAACTCTAGCTAAGCTTACTCTAACCTATGCTAGCCTACCCTATCGTACTCTAGCCTAGCCTAACCTAGCCTACTCTAACCTACTCTAGCTTTCGCTTAGCTTGGCTTAGCCAAGCTTACTCTAACCCCATCTAGATCTATAAAATTTTTATATATACGTATTGTAGTTAAGACATTTATTAAAACACATATTTAAAATCAATTTTAAACAATTTTTCATTATATATTATATTAATTTTATATTATTAATAAAATATAGTGTAGAATTTAATAAAATATTAATTATCTAGATTTTAAAATGATTGAAAAATAGAATAAAATAAATAATATTAATAAAGAAATGATTCAGAAAAGATTATTTTTAAAGCGATAAATTACACTACTAAATTTAATAATTTTAATAATTGAGAAAGCTTAAATGAAACCAGAAATCATTACATGAATTTAAATCTTTATTTAAAATATGTATAATAAATTTAGGAATCATCACTTACATTTCAATCTTTATTTAAAATACATATACCAAACTTTAATTTAAATTGAAGTATCATCTCACAATTTGATGATGCTATGGTCTGAAATGTTTTCTATATGGTTAATTAATCATTACAATATTCGTTGCTAATCAAACTAACTTCACCCTTGGTTCCAAGAACGGCAGGGTGTGATGGGTTTGATTTGCCGCGAAAACATTGACGAACCCTAACACGGCATTTTTAAATGATATTTCTTATTGAAATTTCAATTTATTATATATTTTTTATTTAAATATTTAAATGCAAGTAATGATTTTTAAATTTATTATGTATTTAGAAAACAAATCGAATTCAAATGATGATTGTGTTCCAACTCACAATAAAACAAAAATATAGGCTAATTACATTGAAATGTTGAACATGTGTATATGCATATTAATTGTCATACAAATTAAAGTTGGGTAACTGATGGACAAGGAATAATCTGAATAATATTAATTGTCATGCAAATTAAAGTTGGGTAACTTGGGCAAGGAATAATCTGAACAAATGGGATAGTTACGGGATGAGTAAAAACAATAGGAATGAATTTCATAAGCACCAAATAGATAAATGAGTTAAGCTCAACAATAACTATTGGATGGATCGATAATCCACAGCTAAACAGAACAATAGAAAATATTCTTAGACAATTAAAAGAAAGTACTAGTATGTGGTTTGACACCCTGGTTTCGTCATGACAGGGCTGAGGGAAGGAATTGCAGAAAGAAAAATAAAGAAAATATGCTATTCTCGCTGTGGTTTGACTAAGTTGAAGAAATTAACCTAAACAAAATTGAAACCAAAGGACTGGGTTCTGTTTTGAGAGAAAAATTTAGTTTGACGTCTCAGTTTCCAGCGTTACAGGGTTGAAAGAAGGAATTAACAAAAATACTCATTACAGGGTTGGTTTGACATTTAGATTTCGCTCAATTAAAAGTAAATACTCATTACAGGGCTGCTTTACCATTTCAATTTCGATCATTACAGCGCTGAAAGAAAGAATTAACAGAAAGAAAAATAAAGAAAATACCTTATTCTTGTTGTGGTTGACTAGGAAGAAATTAACATAAAGAAATCTGAAATGAAGGGATTGGGGTACCTGTACCTGTAATTGAATCCCTAAACATTGATTAAGCTTTACGAATTCTTCAATTGGAAGATGGCAGAGAAAAATAAAGAAAATACCCTATTCTTGTTGTGGTTTGACCAGGAAGAAATTAACAGAAGGGATTGGGGTACCTGTACCTGTAATTGAATCCCTAAACATTGATTATGCTTCAGGAATTCTTCAATTGGAGGTTGTTTTCTATCGAACCTATTGAATACCCTGCATCACATTTGAGATACACGGACATGCATTAAAATAACGGAAATGAATTGAAACCTCTTGAATACCCCGCATCACATTTGAGATACACGGACATGCATTAAAATAACGGAAATGAATTGAAAGGATATTAAGGAAAATGAAAAACAGAGCACAAATGAATTAATGATAATATGTACCTGAAATTAATGGCAGAGAGCAGAGCCATTATTGAGAGAACAGTGAATGTTCGGTTGCTGGACTGCCCTTCCTTTGAAGTTGGGAATCAAACAGACTCACACTCACTCAACTCAGATTCACAGGCACACAAAGATTCATGCATAGGCGCAGAAATATTCGTGCACAGACACACTCATGCATTAAACAGTAAACAGGCACAGACACTCGTGCATCAGAGGGGCATGCATGAGTTACAAGATAGGACTCGGACTGAAATGTTGGAGTAAAATGTAAATGTAAATATAAATAGTGTTCCTTTCAACGGATACATTGGCTTCCATACCAACCGTTTCACATACACACAAATCCCCTCTTTCATTCCAACGGATAGTTTTAAAATTGGCACCGTCTAAAAAAGCAATTATATTTAGAAAACTGGCATGTTTTTATTTTTATTTTTATTAATTTCGATTCAAGATTTTTCTATCAAAGATTCCATATATTTTAATTTTAATTGTGTTTCTTTCAATAATACGCTAGCCCGTAACAACCCTTTCACAGAATGACAAATCCGCTCTCTTTCCCACTGATACGTTGCCCTCCATCTCCTCTTTCGGATTTTCAAGGAAAGTTTTAAAATTAGTTCCCAACATCGTCCCAAAAAGGAAAGTTTTAAAATTGCTTACCACTCCCATCCCATAAAAACAAATATATTTAGAAAGCTGACCTGATTTTTAGTGTATTTTTGTTTCTCGATTTAAGATTTTTTTGTTTTTTCAATTCTTTTATTAACTCACACTCACACTCACTCAACTCACTCAAACAGACTCACACTCACTCAACTCAGATTCACAGATTCACACTCACTCAACTCAGATTCAGAGATTCTTGTCTTGGAGCTCCATGTCATGTCTAGTCTCGTCTGGTATGAGTTTTGTGTGGTCTGGTTTTGTCTGGTATGGTCTGTGTTGTTGTGTTGCGAGGTACTGGGAGGAGGAGAGGGTAAACATGACATCTATTCAATTCAATTTTTAATCAGCAGGAGCAGGAGCAGGAGCAGGAGCGAAAGGGTTCAATCCCAGGCAGATATATGAGGAGATATCCACCCACATCTTTCTCGATCCTGGCAGGCAAATTTATGTACCTATAAGATCTGTTTTCTTTTCATTGGGTTTATTTTTTTCAATCTTGGTATAGATTTTAGGTTAGCTTAGTAAGTGACGGCATACATACATTACAGGGTTTAATATGAATTTTGTCTGTTCAAGAAGTATTATTGAATTGCTCGGCTAAGCTAGCTTAAATATGAATTGGTATTGGTACCTGCATCAGTTTTCGAATCCACAGGTGTGCGGAAGGATTGAATCCAGGTAGAGTAGGTAAATTTCTTTGCATCTTTCTGGTTATTCAAATATATACATGATCAACAAAATGATGAGTGGGATTAGCAGGAACTAATTTGGTCTGGGATTGGCCCTGTAATTTGATTTGGGATGGGCCCTGCATAATTATGAATCATAACCTTCATTATGACATAAATATTTATACGCCCCATAATTGCTAGTACCCATTTTAAATTCTAAAAAATTAAATCAGGCATCAGATGCAACTAATAATTTCATTTCAATTAATGTAAGAACCGAGATTAGCATAGAAGTCGAGTAATTCAGATTCAGTTCACTCTGTCCTGCGTATAATTTACAGCCACACACTCAAACAAACTGAGTTATTCTAGCAACCAACGACAGTTCACCGCACTCTTTGTTCATTTAAACTTTGAGATTTATTCCAGCGGCAGTTCACTGATCTGTGCGTCCAAAATATAATTAGTTACAGTCTTGAAGGAGGTCTTGAACCTCCGTTCTGTTGCCGAGATTTGAACCCGAGTCGCCTTGAGAGCTTATGACATATTGAATCCAAAAATATGATTAGTTACACTCTTGAACGTCCGACCTGCTAAATAAGGTTTCGTTGCAGGGAGTTGAACCCGGGTCACCTTGAGAGCTTATGAAATATTAAATCCAAAAATATGATTAGTTACACTCTTGACTCTTGAAGGAGGGCTTCAACCTCCGACCTGATGGATGACGTTTCGTTGCCGGGATTTGAACCTGGGTCGCCCTGCGAGTTTATGAAATCTTACATCCAATATATAATTACTTATAGTCTTGGAGGGCTTGGACCTCCGACCTCCTGGGTAGCGTTCCGTTGCCGGGATTTGAACTCGGGTCACATTGACAGTTTATGAAATATTGAATCTAAAATATAATTGATTACATTGTTGAAGTAGGGTCTGAACCTCTGACCCGATGGGATTTTGGCCTGTGGCCTTCGGATTTTATGAAATATTAAATCCAAAATATAATTAGTTAGACAGTTGAAGTAGGGCTTGAACCTCTGCCATATTTATTCCAGCGATAGATCACTTATATGTGTATTTATCAGTAAACTTTGAGGGTTTATGAAATATTACATCCAAAATATAATCAGTTGAAACGAGGGCTTGAACTTCCTGGGTAACGTTTCGTTGGCGGGATTTGAACCTCTGACCACATGGGTAACGTTCTGTTCGCTGTGGTTGTGGTTGCATATATGCAGGTCTCTCTGTGGTGGTTCCCAACGTCCCTGAAATGCATTTCGCAGTTTCAATGGAATGGGTCGTTCTTAACACAATGCCTGCTCTGCTCAATTCAAACCAATTCTTGCCTCTTGTCACAGACGGAACTCAGCCTCAGCCTCAACCTGGTACTCAGAGCTAGATCCATCCGTCACAAAACATGACCTCCACCCGCTGTTGCGCTTTAATTCAATTCAATTCTCTGATACCCATGGAAATTGGTTTGCACAGCCCAAAAAAGTAGGTCTATATGGTGCTGATAAACAGGGCCATGGAACTTGGCTAACAAGCAGGCCTGATAATGTATGTATGTATAAAATGTGTAACTTATCTCCAAGAATTTGGGAGGATTAAATAATTGAATGCAAGAGTTATGTTGGGAGCTAAGCGGTTATAGCCTGTATCAACTATGCAGAGGACGCATATATTTCAGAGTAATCTCAACTGAATACTTTTCCTTTTCTCACATGACGTGACTCAGAGAGTTGCATGACCTGTACTTGTACTGTGCTGAAAGTATATTATGCGGGGCATGGTTATCTTGGATTATTTCTCTCCCTTTAAAGGTCGACAGGACAGTATAAAAATAGTGGTAAGATTAGTCCAATCCTTTCATTCCAAAATTTCATTCTGTAGATGTTAGGATTCCAGATTATGCACTGTTTTGTTTTGTTTTTACACCAGGTTATTCTCACAAAGGAATTGGGTTCGGGTGGGAGTGGGCACGAGGGTATTTTAATTTAATTGGATAACCCAATCTAGTGAATTTTATCAATTTGATGATTTGATTGTTCTAATTCATTTTCAGCGTTGATGATTTGATTGTTCTAATTCATTTTCAGCGTTGATGATTTGATTGTTGTAATTCATTTTTAATGGTGTGATGGGCTCTCTACTGGGATGGGATGGACGCACGGAGGAGACCACTCCACTCCACTCCACTCCACTGATTGATGGGGTTTAAGATACACTATAAATATTAAATTTATTTATTTTTGGCTGGGTAGATAAACCATAAATATTAAATTTTAACAGTTAGGAGTAAAAAACGTCGTAAAAGAAATTAACATTTATGTATTCATTCTGTAATTACTCTTGAAAATCTCATGATAATAAAAATTATTTTTATGTTTCAAGGGGCTAAAAGCCCCTTCTCAATGCCCTTGAGAATGGACCATGGTCATTCTTAAGGGCTTGTGCATCCTCTCTCCCTTTCCACTTTTTAGTTTTTACTTTTCCTCTTTGGTTATGTTTAAAAGTAATTAGCATCATAGGTTTTGAGTTAATAACTTCTTAATTGTTAGTATGCATGGTTTACACATTTTAAATTTTTAAATATATTAAAATAGTTCTTGTTTGTGTAGTGATGTGTATTCATATTCTTTTCATGTAGCGTTTGATGATCGCTGACATTTTTTACTTTGTTCATGATTGTGTATGACAATGTTTGCTCTTTGAGTTATATTTAGTGTTTGTATTTACAATGAATGTGAATTGCATGTTGATATGTGTTCTAAAATGTGTGTATGTGTGTCCCCCTTAGGAATGACTCTCTACAACATGTCTTCTGCCATGATTCAAATTTGATGTGCAATATGTGTATATTTGCAACATTTTGTGAGCGATGATCAAAATTTGATGGGTGACATTTGTATGTTTTTGTATTTACAATATTCTTTGTGTACGGTGATCAAAATTTGTTGTGTATTCATGATTGTAGCAATGTTTGTGGTTTTAGTTCCATTTGTATGCTTGTGTATTTACAATGATTGTGTATAGCATTTTGATATGTACTCCGCAATGTGTGTGAATTTCATTTGCCAATGCCTAATATCTCCATGTGCTTGTATCTTATGCATTTGCAACATTTTTAGGGTGTAACTGATACGTGATGCTTGTATGTTTGTGTATTTGCAACATTTCTGGATGACGATAAAAAAGGGAAGTGCAATGTTTGTGAATTTTCTTTTACAGTTCTTCTGGAGTAATAAACAATTCAGTGATGCCTAATGTTTGTGTGCTTACAAAACTTGATGTGTATTCATGATATGTATTGAGGAATGACTATCTACAACATGATTTCTGTGATGATTCAAATTTGATGTGCGATATGTGTATATTTGCAACATTTTGTGTGCGATGATCAAAATTTGATGGGTGACATTTGTATGTTTTTGTATTTTCAACATTCTTTGTGTGCGGTGATCAAAATTTGTTGTGTATTCATGATTGTAGCAATGTTTGTGGTTTTAGTTCCATTTGTATGCCTGTGTATTTTCAATGATTGTGTATGACATTTTGATATGCAATCTGCAATGTGTGTGAATTTCATTTTCCAATGCTTACTATCTCCATGTGCTTGTATCTTATGCATTTGCAACATTTTTAGGGTGTAACTGAGATGTGATGCTTGTATGTTTGTGTATTTGCAACATTTTTGGGTGACGATAAAATATGGAAGTGCAATGTTTGTGAGTTTTCTTTTTCAGTTCTTCTTGAGTAATAAACAATTCAATGATTCCTCATGTTTGTGTGCTTACAAAACTTGATGTGTATTTTGGAATGACTATCTACAACATGTTTTCTGCGATGATTCAAATTTGATGTGCGATATGTGTATATTTGCAATATTTTGTGTGCAATGATCAAAATTTTATGGGTGACATTTGTACGTTTTTGCATTTACAACATTCTTTGTGTATGGTGATCAAAATTTGTTGTGTATTCATGATTGTAGCAATATTTGTGGTTTTAGTTCCATTTGTATGCCTGTGTATTTACAATGATTGTGTATGACATTTTGATATGTACTCTGCAATGTGTGTGAATTTTATTTGCCAATGCTTAGTATCTCCATGTGCTTGTATCTTATGCATTTGCAACATTTTTAGGGTGTAACTGATACATGATGCTTGTATGTTTGTGTATTTGCAACATATTTGGGTGACGATAAAAAATGGAAGTGCAATGTTTGTGTGTTTTCTTTTACACTTCTGCATGAGTAATAAACAATTCAATGATGCCTAATGTTTGTGTGCTTACAAAATTTAATGTGTATTCACGATTGTAACCATGCTTGTGTTTTGAGATTGGTTTGCATAGTATTTACAATGATTGTGCATGACATGTTGATATGTACTTTGAAGTGTGTGAATTTATTTTGTCATTGCTCACTATCCGCACAGGTTTGTATCTTTATGCATTTACAACATTTTTTTGTGTTTGACATGTCATGTTCGTATGTTTCACATTTCTCAGGGTTTGTGTATTTATAATATCTTCGCTTGTACTAATTACAAATTCGATGCTTATCTTTTTGCAATAATAAAAAAAATTATGCCTAATGTTTCATGTTTACAAAATTTGATATCTATTCATGTATTAAT
This sequence comes from Pinus taeda, assembly GCA_000404065.3. NCBI lineage: Eukaryota > Viridiplantae > Streptophyta > Pinopsida > Pinales > Pinaceae > Pinus > Pinus taeda. Next base: position 8,048 of record APFE030100321.1, read on the forward strand.
GGAAATTTGATGTGCATTGATAATAATGTATTAAGTGTATTGTTTGGGTTTCCTTTATATCTATGCATTTTGAATGAATGTGGGTCACATATTGTATGTAATTTAAATTAAAATAAAATATTGTCATTGCTCATTGTCCACATAGGTTTTTATGTTCATGCATTTACAACATTTTTGTGTATGGCATGTCTTGTTTGTATGTTTAACATTTTTTGGGGTTTGTGTATCTATAATATCTTTACCTGTATTGATTACAAATTTGATGCTTATTTTTCTACAGTAATCAAAATTTTTATGCCTAATGTTTTCATGTTTACAAAATTTGATATCTACTCATGTATTAATGGAAATTTGATGTGCATTGATGATTATGTATAAAATTTAATGTTTGGGTTTCCTTTATATCTATGCATGTAGAATGATTGTGGCTCACATATTGTATGTAATCTAAAATAAATGAAACATTGGGATTGCTCATTGTCCACATAGATTTGTATATTTATGCAAATTTTACAACATTTTTTGTGTTTGGCATGTTATGTTTGTATGTTCCACATTTTTCTGGGGTTTGTGTATTTACAGTATCTTTGCTTGTACTGATTACAAATTTGATGCTTATTTTTCTGCAATAATAAAAAAATGTAAGCCTAATGTTTTCGTGTTTACAAAATTTGATATCTACTCATGTATTAACGGAAATTTGATGTGCATTGATGATACTATATTAAATTTATTGTTTGGGCTTCCTTTATATCTATGCATTTAGAATGAATGTGGCTCACATCTTGTATGTAATTTAAAATAAAACAAAACATGGGGATTGGGGAGTGATGAGCGTAGTGTAATAATAGGCTAGAAGTGAGGGGGAGGCCAGATGAGCTTCCACCTTCACGTGGTTGGCCTCGTCAGTAGAGAATTTATAATTCTTGAAGCTAAGACAAGCTCTTTCTATAAATATGCACATACAAATATTATCTCTCAAATTCTTAACATCCAACATGCTCTAACCCCCTCCACACACACACTGTCTCTCTACACCCACTCACCCCCCTTCCATGCCCCTCTCTCTCTCCACAACCCGCACCCTTCCATCCACTCTCTTTCTCTCTCTACACCTCGTCTCGCCTCCCCTTACTCACACACACTCTCTCTCTACACACTCTGGGGCAATGATTATATTTGATTTATATAATCATATGATTGCCTTTGAATAATTGTATTTAAATGATTATTTTATATTTGTATGATATGAATTTATAACATTATATCTCAAATTCATAACATCAAACCCCACCCCCTCTCTCTCACTCTCTCCTCGCCAACTTACCCCCCTTCCACAGCCTCCCCCACTCTCTCTCTCTCCACAACCCGTGCCTTTCCATCCATTCTCTCTCTCTAGAACCCCTTTCCCCTCCCCATACTCTCCCCTTTCCCCTCCCCATACTCTCCCCTTTCCCCTCACTCTTTTTATCTCTAGACACACTTTGGGACAATGATTATATTTTATTTGAATAATTATATTTGATTTGATATGAATTTATAATTTGGATTAAATTTTATATAATTTAAATTTGTACTTTTATAATTATTTAATTGTATTTTTATTAATATTGTTATTTATATAATCATTCTATTTTATTTGTAAATTCAATATTTAATAGTTTAAATTAGATTAGATTTAATTTAATATTAATAAAATATTTAATAATATATAACATGTATATAATAATAAATATTCAATATATATTGGTTAAAAAAATATTTACAATTGTATAATGCTTAAAATTTTAATATTATTGTTAAATAGAGTTATTTTGGATGGTTCGGAGGAAGAAATTGAATCCACCCTACTTAGTTTCAATTCTTGTAAATGCATGATGGATGTCGACAATGTTGACAATGTATTCTTCACATGAAATATAAAACATTGTATATATGAAAAAATATATTTACATATTATTAAAATTTTATATTTATTTATTATAATGTTTTTTATATAATAATTAAAATTTAATTTAAATCCAATATTAATAAAATATTATATTATATGATTTCTAAAAAATGCTAATTAAACAAATATGATTTAATCAATATTATCTATATTAGAATAAATGTGGTCTGTTTTTTTAATACACTTCAAGGCTTTATGAATGAATGCCAACTAGATTGAACTAACCTATATCAACTAAAGTTAACTAAGGGAAAAATAAAATATTTATTATTTATCTAAATATAAATAAAACTATGCATATTTATTATAATTATAATTTGAATTTGAATTTAGTTTGAAAATTATTTTATGTATATTAATTTTTTTTTTTTTTTTTTTTTTGTTTTTTTTTTATTATTAAATATTATAATGTATATTTATATGTTTTTAATATAGTTATAAAATACCTATTTATTAAATTAAAATTTGAATCTATTAGAATTAATTTTATATATTAAAAATGTTTTTTATTAAAAGAATATTATATTGTATATTTATATTTTTTAATATTTAAATTTAAATTGAACAATAATATATTAGAAAGGAAAAAACGATCCAAAATCGAGCGCTCTGCAGATGCGATCTGAATTGCCTCGGCTCTCCATTCTGAAAACCCCTGCTTCACGTAACTTTCAACCTTCAATCTGAGGCGTCCTCACTAAAGGTTCTCCAATGAATGCGCCCCGAGGAGGGGCGGGATCCACCCCCCCTCCACACATCGGCTCATCCTCTGACAACTCAAGGAAAAAACATAAAGATCCTCTGCACAAACCAGCAAGCCTCCCAGAAACAGATCAAGGACCAGATCCGGCTACCAATGAAGAAGAAACTGCTGCTACATGCGATGACAAGGGCAAAGACAGTGGAGGGAATAAAAAAGCTCCTAAGATACAACCAAAGGCGACTTCAGCCACATGCATACCAAAAAAGGCTGAAAGAATCAAAGTCGAACTACCCAGCCAACGGATCAATGGCGAAATTCAATTCATGAGGGACCATGCACTCATCGGCAAGTTCATCAGATTCTGGCCTACTGAAAAGGCCTTGCATGGCTGGATCGCTTCAAAGTGGAAGCCTAAGGGACAAGTCACTTTGCAGCTTGGCCCCAAAGGCTTCTTCACAGCAATCTTTAATTGTCTGGAGGACAAATCACGAATATTTGAAGGAGGTCCGTACTTCTCTAATTCTTCTGGACTGTACTTAAGAGAATGGAAAGAAAGCTGGGATTCTTTCTGGATACGAATGTATTCCCTCCCTGCAAAATATTGGAAGGAGGAAACTCTAAGGGACATAGCCAACAGCCTGGGGACCTTCATCAAAGCTTCTGAGGAAACTAAAACTCGCAGATACACTTCTTACGCCCGGATCTATGTCCAAATGCACCTTACCAAAGATCTAGCAGACTCGGTAAGTCTTTTCCACGACAACTTTGAGTGGATTCAAACTTTAGATTATGAGCACATTCCTTTTCGCTGCAGAAAGTGCCATGAGCATGGCCATATCTTCAGGGATTTTCCCCTCAATCCTCAACCCAAACCTCTTGTCAATGATCTTAGCACAGAATTAGAAGGCTTCATCAAAATCCCTAATCGTCGCCGTCATGCAAAGAAATCCACCCCAGCTCCTAATAGCTCCAAAAAGCTGAACTTCCAGAACAGATTTACAATTCTCACCCCTCGTGATCCTTATGAGAATCCTCCAGCTTCATCCTTGGATAACCCTGATCTTCCTTCTCCCTCCCAGATCCTCAAGCTTTCTCAGCCATCACCTGACTCAGATCCTTCAAGCCTTCCCATCTCCCCTGCTCACAAGAAATCAGAACCAGAGAATGCAGCGCAATCTTCTTCAATGGATCTGGAAGTGGCTCTGATCCTTAGCACTCAGGACAATACTCTCATGAAAGATCAAAACATGCCCTCAAAAATGGATGAAGATCCAGAGAATATCAACTTAGAAGGTTTAGACATATTCAAGCTGGAGACAACCTGCAAACATAAAGAGTACAATACAATCTCCCCATGGGAAATCGAAAGGCTGGAAGGAGTTCTCAGCAAAGCGCAACACAACAAATGCTTAGGAATACAAGTAGGAAGCCCATGGGATGGAAAGAAAATCCTAAAAGAAACAAAAAAAAGAGGGCAGAAAACGGACCTGCAGAGGACCATCATCCTAGGAGAATTGCTCATGGAATCTGGGAGATTTCCTAAGCTGACAAAGTTCTACAAATCTCAACCCCACAATTCCTCATGAAGCTTCTTTCCTGGAATGTAAGAGGGTTGAACAGTGCCTCCAAACATAGAATGTTAAAAAATGTGATACAACAAGAAAACCCCACCATAGTTTTTCTTCAAGAAACAAAAAGCAACAGTACCATCTTAGAAAAGATTTTGAGAAAGATCTGGGCAGGCTGCAGCTCAGTCACTGTGGATGCCTCAGGCGCATCGAGGGGACTAGCGATCATTTGGAACCCACAACTTCTCACTCTTCAAGACTTCCACGCATCTCATTTCTTTATCTAAGCTACCTTCCATCTCACAGGAACAGACATTCACGGTCATCTTTCAAATTTCTACTTTCCGCAACAATTAAATCAGAAACTGGCGCTTCTGGACACTCTCATGATTCTGAATTCAAACAGACAATTTCCGCTTTGGATTGGAGGGGGCTATTTCAACTTCATCAGAGCCCTGGAAGAAAAAAATGGCGACAGAGAGAAATTAGAAGGGGACAATATAGGTTTTCGTAATTACATTCAAAATAACCATCTTATGGACATTCACACTTCAAATGGAGTCTACACTTGGTCTAACAAACGCAGTGGATCTCAGCACATCGCCTCAAGACTGGATCACTTTCTGATTTCGGACAATGCCATACACCTTGGAGGGGATTTTCACGCCTCTATTGTGCCTCAAGGAGGATCTGATCACTGGCCCATTATGCTACAATGGGCACGACCATGCACAAAAAGTAACAGACCCTTTCGATTTGAGGCGTTTTGGTTCACCAACCCCAATTTCAAAACAGTGGTTAAGGAGGCTTGGAAAGCCTTCATACCCTCTAAAGGAGCCAAAATGTTCCAATTTCAACAAAAATTGAAAAGTCTCAAACAGGTTCTCAAAAATTGGAATCATACCCAATTCGGCAATATATTTGAGCAGCGAAGAAAATTGGAGCATCAAATGTGCACTTTACAACAAAAGATTATTATGGAGGGGCGAACAGAAGATAGAGCGCACCAAGAGCAGATCCTTTGGACTGAAATCTAGACACGCAGACAGCAAGAAGAAACTCTGTGGCTGCAGAAGTCTCGCATTCGCTGGCTAAAGGAGGGGGAGAAAAACATGAAGATTTTCCACAGATCCACAATCCAAAGAAGGATACATAATAATATAGCGTTCATCAACAACAGGCAAGGGGAAAAATTAGAAAAGCATGAAGAAATGGAAAAGGAATTCTAGGAACACTTTCAGGAAATCCTTAAGGAACCACCAGAAAGCAGAGATCAGGCTATTAAAAAAATTACATAGCTCATCCCTAAAATAATTACGGAGGACCATAACAAACAACTGCTTCAATCCATCTCAATGAAAGAAGTGGAAGAAGCCATGGCTCAAATCAAAGATGGTAAAGCACCCGGTCCTGACGGGTTCACAGCTAATTTTTTTCATGAATTTTGGGAGCTGGTTAGCACAGAGGTTTGGGAATTAGTGGAGGAATCACGAACAATGCATTGGATTCTCCCTTCGCTTAACTCCACCTTCTTAGCGCTAATTCCCAAAGGGGCTGAGTCAAACACGCCCGACAAATACAGGCCTATTGCACTATGTAACATCATCTACAAACTTATTTCCAAAGTCTTGGCCAATAGGCTCAAACCCCTTCTCCCTCTCCTCATCTCGCAGGAGCAGATAGGTTATGTAGAGGGGAGACAAATAATGGACGGCGTAATTCTCTCAAACGAAGTGATTCATTCACTGAAGCTTCTAAAAAAGCCAGGTATGATTCTGAAGCTTGATCTTTCAAAAGCATTTGATAAACTCAGCTGGTGTTATATACAACAGATGTTACTGGCGTTTGGCTTTAATGCAACTTGGGCTAGATGGATCATGAACCTCATCTCTTCACCCAGCTTCTCTATCCTGCTCAATGGTTCTCCCTCCAAGCCCTTCCGCCCCTCTCGTGGAATCCGTCAACGGGACCCCCTCTCCCCTTTTATTTTTGTTCTAATGGCTGAAGGCCTCAACCGTCTGCTCCACTCAGCTATCTCCTCTCAAACCCTGAAAGGAATTTCTCTACATGGTCTTCACCCTTTGTCTCACCAACAGTTTGTTGATGACACCATGCTCTTCGGACACCCTTCATCTCAAGAAGCCTCTGCCTTCAAAGATCTGCTTTCTCTCTTTTCTGAAGCCTCTGGCACCTCTATCAATGCCACTAAATCCCACTTATTCTTCTTTCATACTCCAGGCTCTACTCAAAGAAACATAGCAAGAATTTTGGGATACTCCAACAAGAAAAGCCCACCATAGTTTTTCTTCAAGAAACAAAAAGCAACAGTACCATCTTAGAAAAGATTCTGAGAAAGATCTGGGCAGGCTGCAGCTCAGTCACTGTGGATGCCTCAGGCGCATCGAGGGGACTAGCGATCATTTGGAACCCACAACTTCTCACTCTTCAAGACTTCCACTCATCTCATTTCTTTATCTAAGCTACCTTCCATCTCACAGGAACAGACATTCACGGTCATCTTTCAAATTTCTACTTTCCGCAACAATTAAATCAGAAACTGGCGCTTCTGGACACTCTCATGATTCTGAATTCAAACAGACAATTTCCGCTTTGGATTGGAGGGGGCTATTTCAACTTCATCAGAGCCCTGGAAGAAAAAAATGGCGACAGAGAGAAATTAGAAGGGGACAATATAGGTTTTCGTAATTACATTCAAAATAACCATCTTATGGACATTCACACTTCAAATGGAGTCTACACTTGGTCTAACAAACGCAGTGGATCTCAGCACATCGCCTCAAGACTGGATCACTTTCTGATTTCGGACAATGCCATACACCTTGGAGGGGATTTTCACGCCTCTATTGTGTCTCAAGGAGGATCCGATCACTGGCCCATTATGCTACAATGGGCACGACCATGCACAAAAAGTAACAGACCCTTTCGATTTGAGGCATTT
>APFE030100323.1:0-64044 GCA_000404065.3 Pinus taeda
GTTTGGGTAAATTGGTACATCAACTTCCCAGGGTCGTAACTTTGGCATACGATCTCTGTTTGACGCGTACAATAGCTCGTTAAAAAGATCTATCCAAGCACTACCACTTCGGGAGAGGCAATATCGATACATGGACCCATGTTGCCCCCAAATTTCCCAAAAAACGTCGTTTAGGGCCTCAAAATGGTTACGAAAGTTCAAGACCCGAAAAACTGCTAAAAATAGTAAGTTGTGCTATAATTAAGGAAACTAAAAATGCTGAGAGAAACAATGGTGGGGGTCCAGGTGGACTTGGCAAGTGGCCACCAATATCCACCTGGATCACTTGATCCTATATTGGTTTTTGCCTTCAACCCGGTTTCTTCAATCTTGCATAATGACCATAAATCCTGGAATGGAGTAGCTTCTTTCTTCCCATAAATGCTTGAAGTAAAGTTACCCCATTCCTCTGGTAGCGCATTTAGTACTATAGTGGTCATCTCCTTGTCAGACATTATTTCACCTAGATCTTGAAGTTGATCTCTTATTTCATATATCCTCATGAAGTATGAGGCTATCCCTTATTCTTTTGATATCTTTAGCTTGTAGAGTTCTTGCCTTAGAGAGATAACTTCTCCTGCTGTGCTTACAGAAAACAACTCTACCAATTTGTCATATATTTCTTTTGAGGTGTCAAGTTTAGATACATATGGAATAAGGGGATCCTTGATGGATTCTATGACAATCAGTTGAGCCCTCGCTACCTCTTTCATAAACTTTGCAAGTGCTTGAGCATCTTCTTTCGATGGTTTGGTGATAGAGCCTTTGACATGATCCATCACCTCATTTTTAATGGGATTCGGATATGTCCTCTCCTTCCATGCAAGATGGTTTGAAGCCCCAACCAATTTGTTGCTTTCCTTGCAAAAAGACATTTTGACAAATTCAAACATAAATATACTTACTTGTGAAGATGCTTCTTCCACTTGTTGGCTCCTTGAATTTGATGATTATATGCTTCTTCTTCTTCGACTATGGTTTTGACACTTCTTTGAAGATCTTGACTTTTGCTTTGATATCCTTCGAGATTTGATCCTTGAGTGCTTGTGTGTGTCCCTTGATGAGATGCCCTTTCCTTGATTTGTCACCTTAGATCTGAAACCATGTTGAGAAATCTAGGGTATTAGGATTAGGAGATTTCTCTGTAGTGATAACTGCTTGTGAATGTTTTTTAGTTCTTTATATTATGATCTTCTCTTTAGTTATATTATTATAGTGTTCTTCTTCATTAAACAATTACCAAAGCATAAACAATAAAGAGACAAGAGACACAAAATGTAGGCGATCAGCCAGGGCCAAGCCTCTCCAATTTGAGAGGAAAACCCAAACGAATTCTTCTTCTTATAGAGACTTCAATTGACAAATACCAAGACCAAGACCCTCGACATATTTGCCTCTCCAAGACCAAGTCACAAGACCCTTCTTCTAAGCTAACACAAGTCAACTTGCCTTCTTGCACTGCACTTCTTGGCTACCCTGAAATTTTCGGCCTCTTTTCCACAGACCTGCAGTTCGAACTTCTGCAATTTCGTACGTGAGAGGAGTTGGAACAAGCTTGGAGGGGTTTCCCTTCTTCGCTATACTTGGAGATTTCTCTAGATGACTTCAGCTAGCAATGGAGCGGGTTTAGAGACCCCTTTTGGTGACTTCCTCTTGGAATGTTTTGACACTACTGCAGAAACCCTAGTTTTATGCCACACATGTGAAGATACTAGCCCAAAAACAATGCTAAACAACTTCGATGAGATTCCTCCTTCCTTTGCTTGGCTATAGGCTTCCTTCTTCATGAACTTCGTACTTTTTTCTGCCTTTTATCCTTGACCGAAATTTTGCCTCTAGAATGAACGCTGAGTTGCCTATTTATAGTGGTTTGTTCATCAAAATGAGCCAACATCTCCCAGTGATAAGGCCAACATGCCTTATTAGAATTTTCTTAAGGTCGACTTCAAGGTGACCTTGTGACGTGGTCTTGGAGGGTTCACAAAATTTCTTTTACAATAAATTACATGCCCAACTAGGTCTTTCATCTTTGACATTGACTCTATACACTTTTATGAAATCCTAACTAGGTCTTTCATCTTTGACATTGACTCTATAGACTTTTATGAAATGATGAATAATCCTAAAGGGTCACAATGGGAGCCTTAACTAAAAATAAAATTCCTTGATCATGAAACCATGATTCAAGCATTACAAAAATAATTTAATTTTTCTTCTTTACATCAATTACATAAAAACCATGATTACACGTGTCATTATGAAGACCGAACATAGTTACACTTTTCAATACATGTTAGGGGCAGGTGTGGTAGTGGAGGAAATGGCCTGTGTCACATGAGTACAAAACTGCCCCAGTTGCCAATTCCACTAGTTACAAGAAAAAAATTGAAATAAAAAAATACAATGATCAATTCAATCCCATTCCTATCTTTCATTTTAGAGTAAACTTTGATTCACTGGTACAATTTCCATGTCTACTACAATATTTCATTGAGTTCCACATCTGTGAGAAAATGAATCGGAGGCGCCTTTTTTCTTGCCACCTTTTACTTGAATTTAAAATAAATTCCTCCCTTAGCATAGATACAGCAGCATGAGGTTAGCAATATAGCTTGCATCATCACATAGAGAGCTTGCCACCTTTTACTTGAATTTAAAATGAATTTTTCTTGTCACCTTTTACTTGAATTTAAAATAAATTCCTCGCTTAGCATAGATACAGCAGCATGAGGGGAGCAATGTAGCTTGCATCATCACATAGAGAGCTTGCCACCTTTTACTTGAATTTAAAATAAATTCCTCCCTTAGCATAGATACAGCAACATGAGGGGAGCAATATAGCTTACATAATCACATAGAGAGCAATACAAGCCAAAGATGTCAACTTAACTGCTGGCTATGTTCATAATGGGAAGAGGGAGGATGCCATCACATAAACCCAGGAACTTACGTTTCTGCTAAAACATCTATACTGCCCCAGTTGCCAATTCCACTAGTTACAAGAAAAAGATTTGAAATAAAAAAACACAATGGTCAATTCAATCCCATTCCTATCTTTCATTTTAGAGTAAACTTTGATTCACTGGTACAATTTCCATGTCTACTACAATATTTCATTGAGTTCCACATCTATGAGAAAATGAATCGGAGGCCTTTTTTCTTGCCACCTTTTACTTGAATTTAAAATAAATTCCTCCCTTAGCATAGATACAGCAGCATAAGGGGAGCAATATAGCTTGCCATAGAGAGCTTGCCACCTTTTACTTGAATTTAAAATAAATTCTTCCCTTAGCATAGATACAGCAACATGAGGGGAGCAACATAGCTTGCATAATCACATACAGAGCAATTACAAGCCAAAGATGTCAATTTAACTGCTGGCTATGTTCATAATGGAAAGAGGGAGGATGCCATCACATAAACCCAGGAACTTACATTCCTGCTAAAGCTTTTGACATCTCTAGATTGTTAGTTGTTAATAGAGTACTGGGGGAATTGCATTCCAACCAGAGCCCTACAAATCTATAGATTGTTAGTTGCCAATAAACTAACCGCTCTAAGCTGAAGGATTTAATACATCAAACTTGGATATCCTTAGTAAGGATAAAGATAATTTGTAGTTCATGAACCAGGAATGGCTTTTTTTCTCAAAACTAAAAAGGCATACAGTAACTCATTCCAAGAATCAGGAACTCCAGGCAGACACCAGTGGCTGCAATCCTGAGAATTCAAGATTTTATTTTCAGCCAATCCTCTACCATACACAGAAGGGTGACCATCTTTTCGAAATTCTGTCAGCTTTGTGATATTCAAGAAAGTTACTGGTGTTTTCATTTGTTTTATTACCTCCTCCACTATTTTCATCTGTACAGGATAATAACCAACTAATGTGTCATCGAAGATAGGCTGGGACTCACCCACACATCTTCCCCCTGAATTCCATTGTCCACCCCTGTTTCCAGCCAACTTAAAGTATTAAGCTACAGCAGACAGACTGCAAGAAAAATATAGCATCCCCAACAATGCAAGCAAATAGTCAGACTGTCTCACCAGAAATGTGATGGTGAATAGCTCCGAAAGAAGACATGAGTCTTTCTAGGGTCTACATGTGTGTCTACCCATGATGCCCATGTCATCAACGCCCTTCTGAAAGCAAGCAGGACATCAAAATAGGGATGCACTTGGCCTCCTTCCTCATAGTAATTTCGTCTGTCAGTATCCAATGTTATGAGAACATTAGGCACAGAGAAGAAGATATTTTTGCAGCTCCCTAAAATTTTTGCAATTAGATATAGTTGAGAATGTCCTCAACATCCATAAAGCTAAGTTCTACCATCTGAAGAGATTCTAGGAAGTACCCTTCTGATGTCTTGGAGTGAGTCCACCAGTGTGCAGAATTAAATATCAGAATATCAGCTCCTTTCCACTTAGAGGAAGCTTTATCAATCCTGTCGATCCGCAGAGTTTGTCTTCTTCTCTTTCCAATTCTAGCCTTGCCCTCTTGGACCAAGAAGTGGGTAACGTAGAATTCAATTGTGCAATGATAATCCTGGATCGATTTCACAAATTGTGTAGGCACATTGAAAAGATCACAAATTCCGATCAGACCATAGACAAATATAGCTTTCAGATATATATAGAAGGAATTAGGACATTTTTTCACTTGAGGACTAAATAAAGAATTAAAAGGTACGAGATTATTCTTCTAAAGATTTACTATACATTCATGCAAATAGAATAGATACATATCCCACATTATATAATTCGCAGGGGTCTTACCATGAACATGAAGGTATAGAATCCTTTTCCTTTCGTAATTTTTCGATGATGAGTTTCATATACTCGTCTCTTGTCAGGAACAGCTTCACTTAGAAGACAAAGCATGGATTCCCATTGGTTTCGATTGATGGAATCCCCAACAAAAACAAGCCGCTTGCCTCTTAATTGTTCTAGCATGTCGGTAGCATTGAATCTAAAGAAAGGAGAAAAAAATGAGCCTGAGATGGTATCATTAGTAAGAGAAGTTTAAACAACTGACCCTGTAAAAACAATGAATGGGCTAGTCCTACAACCCCTTCAGAAAATTGAATATGCTAACTACTAAACTATGCAGTAGAACTGTAGAAATGGAGCGAACTTGAGATAGCATACATTATAAGAACAATGAATAGACAAATTCATTAACAAGATAAGAACTAGTTCAGAAAACCTATATTGTAAGAACAATGAATGCACAGTATTATTAGCAAGCTAAGAACTGGTTCAGACAACCTACATTGAAAGAACAATAAATGAGCTACTCCTGCAACTCCTTCAGAGAATTAAATATGTTAATTACTAAACTATGTGGTAGAACTGTACAAATGAGAAAGAAAATGAAAATCAAATTCAAGACACTATCATTAGCAAGATATGCACTAATTCAGACAACCAACATTATAAGAACGACGAATGTACTGTTTCATTAGCAAGATAAGAACTAGTTCAGAAAAACCTACATCGTAAGAACAATGAATGGGCTAGTCCTACAACCCCTTCAGAAAATTCAATATATTTACTAAATCATAAAGTGGAAATGTAGAAATGAGTAGATGAACAGCTGTTACTTTACAATGCCCAAACTTGAGACTATATCATTTGCTAGATAAGACCTAGTTCAGAGTCCAGACAACCCACATTGTAAGAACAATGAATGGACAGTATCATTAGCAAGATAAGAACTAGTTCAGACAACCTACATTGTAAGAACAATGAATGAGCTGGTTCTACAATGGTACAACCACTTCCAGAAAATTGAGTACGTTAACTAGTAAATTATGGTGTAACAACGAGAAGGAAGATGAACAGTAATTATTTTTACAATTCTCTCACTTCGAATGATATAATATGTTCCAAATTATCATATAACTGAAAGCAAATTTCTTTAGCAAACTATACACAATGGAAAAGCTCAAGACACTAGGAAAATTAATAAGATAATTGGGTACAGGAGTTCACCGTTGTAACTAGGCAATCTGAATATTTACAATATTCGGTCTAAGTATTTAGTTTGTTTTGAGAAGTTTGTGGGAACTCAAAATACCGCAAACCAACTTTGTAGATACTGCAACAAAGGTTGCAGATGCAGATCCACAATAGTTGCTTGCAGGTTGCAAGTCCACAACAGGTGTTTGAGAAACTGCGAGGCAATTTGCAGATGGTTTGCAGGAGCCACAAAGGTGGTTTGCGAATGGCAGCTGTTCTGCAAAGGACAAGCTTATGGCTATGGAAGGGTAGTGCACTTGCAGATGCTGGCGTTGAGGCCTGTAGATTGTGGGAGCTTGCAGATGTGATCACAGAAGATTGTGCTTAGGTTTATAGACAAGTGGACAGATGCTAGATGCATAAGGACATGTAACAGTAAGAAGTTGTAAAGTCAATTATATTGTCCGTTAATATAGCAAGAATGGTTCTGCAACCATCATATTGATCTACAAATTAATATTGTACATATTGTAAGGATTGATAAGGCTTTGTACAGTTGGCTCAGAGGAAAGCTAAAAGTAGAATGAAGCTTATCCTTATTGCAAATACTATCTTCTGTGTGCCTCGTCTCATGTGACCGCATTTTTGGTTTCTGCAGTTCTATAAGCCATCTTATAGAGATAACTTGGTCTGCACAGGCTTGAAAAAAATAAAACAAGAGGGAAGAAAGAGGTAGTCTTACAAACCACATTTCTTTTCTTCCTCATTTTGGAGCTGCTGAAGCTCAGGGTTCAATTGCAACTCCATTCTTAACAGGCACCCATATTTTTAACACAGCTTGTGAGGTCCACACCATCCGCTTTCGAATTTTCAATCAGCAGAATCCAGCTGTTTAATTATCCCCAGCGTCTAACCCTATAAGGAAAAACACAAAGGAACTCCATCTGAAGTTACCTTGGAAGATTGCAGTCTCGAGGTTGCCATCTCCATTTCATATAATCCAAATCTGGTCTACCATTTGCTTCACAGTCGAATGCTTCATCTATGAAGGGGCAAGACCTTGTCCGATACAGGGGATAGGAGTTGTCAAGAACCCACTTTCCATCAAATATATTGCATAGAGTCATCATCCCACTCTTTGCCTTGGGTACCGGTGCCAGATTCTTCACACTGTCTCTGCTTGAACCTTCAATATGACCCACTTCAGTTCTGGGCTTGCTGGGACCTAAAATGCTTTCACTCACCCCAGCAGTAGGGGAAGGGCTTGAAGAAGCAATAACTGTGGTATTAATGTATGGAATAACCAAAGGGCTGGAGCTAGGGCTGGGGCTGAGCGCCCTAAACTCGCCATTCTTTTTCACAGGTGGACTGGTCCTAATATCAATGGGTCCATTCATATTATCATTAAATGCACTCATTCCTTTTGCCTGGCCTTCCTCTTTCTCTGCAGACGAGTTCAGAGTTAATAGAGGCAATAAGGAATTGGAAAACGAAGTCTGCATTTTGTCTCTGGATTCAATGTCCTCAGTGGATTCAAATACTTCGGATTTCTTAAACAAGCCCATGGAACCAGGGAAATGGATCCACTCGGGCAACACAATGACTGCATTGAAGGTTAGAAAACACAAACCCAGAACAAGTGAACCTGTTAATGCAGCACCCCAAAGCAGTATTCGCCTTGGCTTGACTATCCAGACTCGTTTTCCATCCATTTACAGCAATAGATGTCAGGATTAATATTACCCACATGAACATAAATGCTTCTTCAATCTGCACAGAGAAGTATCTGGTCCTCCACAATGGGAAATAGAGAAAAAGGCTTGAAACTCCCTCATGCTCTGTTCACTGTCTGCCACTAAAAAATTATATGGCTAATTTAACTAATGCGCTGTGGAATTAGGAAGATAACACCGAAGGGGATTCAATGGCCCCGTATCCCAGTCTTCCATGTTAAAGTTGACGCTAAACAATGCTGGAGTGGTTTACAGCGGCTTCTGTAGCTTTCTGTAATCATCAGGCCCACAAGGTACGCAACGGTACAGTGGCTTCCATTCATCGTGTGGCCCACAAGTTAACACGACAGCCGACAGAAAGTTGAAAGAGCAGTTGAGGTTCCAGCAACTCCATCCATCCGTGCATTTAACTACTTGATTTGTTCACTGTAGGATAGGGATCATTAATCGTTCTTTTCAAATTTTGGATAAAATTTAAATTTACTTTTCTGTAAAGTAAAATTTAAAAATATATATATATTTAAATTTACTTTTCTGTAAATAAAATTTAAAAAAATATATAATTAAATTTACTTTTTCCGTGATGAAAAATTTAAAAAAAAATGGATGACGGTATAATGAGAAAGGCCACTCGAAAATAAATGGATAGGTTGTTAAAAATTTGGGAAAATCAGTAAATGGTGATGGGTGTTTTTAGAAGTTTATTATTATTTAATTTTAAAGTTATGGTTAAGTAAGACATGATAAATTGGTGTAGACGTTATAAATTGGTGTATGAGTTTTTTTTGTTTGTGGGACAAGGGATTGTCTAGTAATTTGATTGTCAAATCTATGAAGGCATACAATACCCTATCCTCTCTGGTTTTGAACATATGACCTCTTAGGAGGAAACATATGTTCTTAACCATTCGGCTCACTCACACTGTATAATTCATGCTCAAACTGTATAATTCATGAGTATTTTTCCAACAACAAAAAAAAATCAAGAAAAATATAATTCACGAGAGTTTATTTTAGAAAAATGGAAAAGTTGTTAAATTTTTGGAAAAAATAATAAAGGACGGTTCGTGTTTTTAAAAATTCAATGTTTATTTGAATTTTTTTTAAATGTATTTTACAATGTTGTCTTATAATTTTATATTAAAATAAAATAATACATACATTAAGAAATTAACATTCCTTTGTATTACAATTTTTCCAATCATTTTTCTAAGTAAAAATAATTTCCAATTACTCAAAAAATAAATTTTTTAATCAAAATTTATTTTACTTGTAAGTTATGTACTTTTAAAATCTTAATTTAGAAAATATTTGAATGATTGACATTTTGACATTTTAATTGATATATATGTAAAATTTCAATTTTTCTTAATTTTGCCTTTTGTGTAATTCCATAGGTGTAATTCCATAGGTTTGACCAAAATTAGTTACTTAAAAAAATGGACCTTCTAATCTTATTTTACTTGTAAATGTACTTTTAAAATAAATCTTTGAATGGTTGACATTTTACTTGATATATATGTTAAATTTCAATGCTTTTGAATTTGAAAGTGTCTAAAATATTTTTATGTCTTTTGTGTAATTTCATAGGTTTGACCAAAATTTGATGTACCAAGTTATGGTAATTTCCCCAAACTTAATGATTTTTTTTGCCTCTTCCCAACTTGTACAGTGTACCAAGTGTCTAATTTTTCAAATATAATTAAAAAATTTCACCTGAGGTACTTTTATATGTCTCTGAAGATCATGTCATCATTTCTATTAATGAGCATGGAGAATTGCTCTAGAAGCATGGTCAAGAAAAGGGATAAGCTCCCTTTCATTAAAATATACATGAAGGCATGGTTCACATACTGATTATGGAGTATGAGGTGATTGACAAGAGAACCTATAAAGAAGCATGTTAGATAAAGATATTAGGGATAAAAGGAGACCATGGACACTAGGAATCAACATCTGATAGATTTGTTGAGACATCTCCTAGATGAAGGCACGAGAATTCTAACAAAGGAAGAAAAAGATCAAAGGACCCTTGACACCTGGAAAGCCCTTTGAGATGTGAACATGCAAGATGCTGATGATTCAAGCCAACAAGATGTTATGATAAAGAGTCATCTTGTAAGGTACTGTTTTATTTAATGTTATGTTTTGGTTTCTTGAATAATGTCTGGATGGATTCATGCAGGGCTATTGGAACAAGAGTTGTAAGTGCAAGTACAACTAGCATTCATGTGGTGGATGGAAACTCTTGAAAGAAACATGATGAGAAAGAAGTAGCCATATGACCATGCTTCCAAAGCAATTTCACCTGAGGTACTTTTATATGTCTCTTAAGATCTGCAAATATTTCACTATCCGAAAAGTCTTAAAAAAGAAGTTACAACAAAAATACCAATTTGACATGTTTGAAACTAATCTCAAGACCATTCAAAAACCCTCACTTCCACAGGACATATCTCCAAAAGTATAGTGAACTAAACTCTGACATTTTTACTAAATGTACCTATAGATATCTCTTATATCTCCTCAAATTTTCACAATATGAAACATCCTAAAAAATAAGTTGTGAAAATTCCAAACTCACGTGTATGGAACTAATTGCAAGTGCAGTCAAGAACCATAACTTCCTCGAAGCATATCTCTGAAAGTATGGTGAAACAAACTCTGAAATTTTTATCAAAGTAACTTATGATTGTGCCTTTGTCCCCTTAAAACTTTATGCTATGGAACATCCAAAAAAAATATAGCAAAATTTCAAATTGACTTGTTTAAAGCTGCAAAACCCTAGGATCATAATCTTTGATACCAAATGTTATGAACCTTGCACCTTAAAGACCAATAATTACAATCCTCTTCAAGGGGAAATCCTCCTTTTATAATCAATACAATATACAAGACAAGATGTGATGATCTCAAGACTTAGTGCGTGACAGAGAGACATAGAGAGAGTGAGATCTTTTGTTTTTCCTTTAATACATACAAGTTGGCATTTTTTGTGATGTAGTGAAACATAATATGGTTTATATTGTTAGACTCTTTATAGACACAATTTTTAAATTTGGGATATGTGTTAGCAATTTTGTGCTTATAGGTTTTTCACTAGAAATGGTGGATATCTTGGATCTTGCTACATGTAAATAACTTGTTATTAATAGAAAGCTTGTTAGTTTTTTCTTTTTCATATATATATATATAGGAGTCAAAGGGTACAATTATAATAATATGGGACCATGAAAGGTTCTAGCCTACATAACAATATAACAATATAGACTTAATCACTCAATATCTAGGGCTTAATAGGGATTTTAGGGTTAACATTGGGTTTATATAAGGTTTAAAAATTGGTGATGTGGCATTATGCAAATTGAATCTTCCATTACTCCATTTAATGTGTACCAAAAGCTATTAAATTCATGTTATGGTGCTCGAATGTCCCAATGAAGATGGTACATGATAAGGGATGTGTTGCTAAATTTTACCCATAAATTGAGCTTTTAAACAACTAAGAGCTTTGTAAAACTACATTTGACAGGTCATGTATATCAAAGTGCATTGAAAGAATAAAGCAACATGGTGAATAAAAGGAAGAAGTCGTCTTTTTTTGAAGATATAGCCAATTCACTCACTCAACAAGACAATAACTTACATTTATTGAGAGCATATCAATGGTATTTGAATCTAATGCTTGAGGAGAAGTTGTTTATTAATATACGTATTATTAGGCTTGTTGTTGTTGGATGTGTTCTAGAGGTATTTATTTTATAGAACTATTTCATCCAATGAAGATGGCACGTGATTTACGGATGTGTTACTAAATTTTACCCACAAATTGAACTTTTAAACAACTAAGAGGTCTGTAAAACCACATTTGACATGCCACATATATCAAAGTGCGTTGAAAGAATAAAACAACATGGTGAATAAAAGGAAGAAGGAGACTTTTGGTGAAGATATAGTTAATTCACACACTTGACAATACAATAACTTACATTTATTGAAACCCTGTCAACGGTATTTGAATCTAATGCCTAAGGAGAAGTTGAATAATAAGATATATATTATTTGCCTTGCTAATGTTGGATTTGTTCTAGAGGTATTTTATTTTATAGAACTTGTTCATTGGTATGCCCGCCAATTTAACCCCACCAGAACTATCAAGGTATATTTGCAAGGGAAGAACTCAGTTCTATTAATTTTGAAATCTTTTAGAAAGATACTCAAGCACAAGGGTTTCACTGGGGGAGCAATACCATACCACATGCGTTCATATTGGGGGGTATATATTAAAGAAAAAATGACATAATATATTGAGTATATAATAGGGGGTAAAGGGTTTTTATATTGGCAGGTATAAAAAATGGAGCTCAAAGTTAATGAAAAAATATAAAGGGGCACAAAAAATGTTAATGAAAAAATTGATACGTACAATATCTAATGAAAGTAGGGGTTTCTTAAATTGGGAAGGTGTGTTGGGTTTGTATTGGTAGGGGGTTAAATAATGTGATTTTTAGACATATTTTCCAATATGTAGTTAAATTAAGGGTATTGTTTAGTATGTTACGAACACATGTGATATGTCAGAGGTTCATTAAGTGAAGCCCTTGTGATAGGAAGCTCAAATTGGCAGAGGTCGATGCTTTCCTTGACTATCAGACTAGTGGAAATCATTGTCATCCAAGAATTTATGGTTCGGTATGCACATATACCAGCCAACCTCTCTTCCATCCACATTTTTATCATAGTGGAGCCATACAAGGATTTTTGTTGGTTCTTTTCCTATGTTATGGGATGTGAATCAACTTCTCATGTACCCAAGTCAATCTTATATATCATGTAATTCTCCTCTAAGAAGGACACTCTTTTTCACTAGGCTAAAGTAATCACTAATGAAATCTATTTTAGTTAGATAATTATTTGAAAACTCAAAGATCTTTCATGATGGCCTATTTAGTGGTGGTTATAGCCTATTGCAATCTATTTAATGGCCTACCCCCTAAAAATAATATGAATGCCAAAGTGAAGTCAATGAAATTTTGGTATCGTGTTTTATGGAGGCATAAGGTGTCATTTCATTCTCCTTGTCTAGGATAGATTTGTTATGGAATTTAGATATATGTTGGCTAAAATTGAACCACAAAGGCTCACTCAAGAAGCACAAGAGTTTCTGAAATTAAGAGGAGTCTATATACCAGAAGACATTCATACATACATAAGGCTTTATGGTTACCAATATAAACCTTTGTTAGTCCTTGTTTTCATTTATTATAGATATCTTGTAGTATAAGTGTGTAGACAATATTATTCTTGGTTAATTTCATTTGATAGGAAAAGGAAGAAGCAATTCATTTCACTACTTTCTAATGTTTGAGAAGTTGTAGTAAAGAAATATGCACATTTAGTAGAATTAATTTGAAATATTAAAATCTTTTAATTTGAAGGAGGCTAAAATTGCCCAGGGATTTGATCTTTATGGCTTATTTTCCCAATGTTTAGCATCGGTGATATATGACAACCTATTCACCAATATCATAGAAGGAAGTGGAGATAATGAAGTAGAGACCAAGAAAAGGAACCAATTGTAGAGGATGGTGATTTGTTCACACAAGTCAAGAGGGAAGAATGCTACAAATGCACAATCCTTAATGGCCCCACAGACCATCATAGTTCCCCCTTGGCCCATAAAAACCAAGAGACAATTGTAACCCATGGAGAGAGTAATGAACAATGTTCTAATGGAGATGATAGTGAAGAACCACCCCCTCATGGTAGTTTGGAGAAATTTCATGTTGTGGTTATTTCATCAATAGTTTACAAAAGTTTTAGTAATAAAGAGTCACAACCAACAAAAGGACATGTCGACATGGAAGTGGATAGTGGTACAATTCCCAACTAGGTAGTACTACAACTGGAAGAAATTCAAAAGATAGTAGAAGAATTAGCTACATAGGAACCAACCATTTTTTAGGAACAAAAATTGACTATGCATAATATACATTATGATGAGTTTGGTAAAAAGTTATATAAAATGTTCATACCAAGAATAAAAAGGTGATAAAGAAATGAAAGTAAAGTAGATGTATTTGTAGTTGCACCTACTGGATTCTTAAATTACATATGACTATATGGAACATGCTTGCTCATTTTTCATAGAGAAAGAAATTGGGAACATGTGATTGAAAAGAAACATTTGTGAGCTTGAATAAGCACTTAATCCTAAACCTATATTCATGCCCCCTTTATCTATCACAGCCTTAGAACTCGTGCCAGTAGTTACACCCAACACACCAAACATAATCAAGAAGGAAGAAAACTATTGAATGGTATTAGAACATATGTCACAGACAATATCATTCAGTTACTTAAGTGTTATTGTGTAGAAATTTCACCTGTAGAACAAACCGATATATGCAATGTCCTAAAGCATAATACATGTTCTACTTCTACAAAATATTAAGCAGAAGCATAATCGAAATCATGAGCAACATCAAATAGAAACATGCATAAAGAGAATTAATCACACATAACACAAGATATATTTAGGGGAAAGCACCCAACCATGTATTATCAATCAAGTGGAAATCCTCTTCACAATACAAGAAGAATTAGCTCTCAAGCTTTTCAGTTCTCAATGAACTATGAAGATATGAAGATATGTCTCATGAACCAACCAATCCCTGTTTATATAGGCTTTCCCTATGGTCCTTATGTAGTTTGCTTAGGAAATAATAGCAAAAGCATATGTTATTATTCCAACATACCAAAAACAACCAATGGTCCAACTACGTATTCCTTGAGAACACTACTTCCTCAACCATGAAAAAGCTACTCACTAGAAATAGTTAAGCATCTGATAGTACATTGTCCCACATCTGATCTCAACTGGGTCTCTGACAGAACTGAGATGCAATAGTTATCCATGAGTGAATCCTCAGTTATCTAAAATAATAGTTGTCACATGCATGCAAGCATTAACAAACTATATTTTATAGTTTTAACAACTTGTTAAAATAATCTAACTTGACTTGACTAGTTAGAACTAAGTCAATTGATTCTCTCATTATAGAACTGAACCTTATCTCTTTTAATCAAGGGATAAATTCCTAAATCAAGGGAGAAAATAATTGCATGATCTCACAAAGACTTCAAGTTTAATTTTTCATAATTAATTAACTCCTGGAGATTAATTAATTAATATTTTAAACTGTTGTTAGGACCAAAATTAATTTTACCTCCTATAGATAGACTAGGGACTGCTATAAATAGGAAGGGACCCGGAAATGCTATTTTTAGAACTTTCTATTTTTAGCAGTTTCACCTCTCACCCAATGTGGCCAATGACCTCACTAGCCAAACTGTTAATTTTTAGACATGTTATTTTTAGTAGGTCTATTTTTAGCACATTCTAAATTTAGCATTTCTTGTTGCACACTTTTCAACATATTGAAGAGGCCTTGGAGATATGTATGTATTTAAGAAATATTTCTCAAAGGATTTATTATTTTATAAATTATCTATGGAAGGACTTTGGACATGATCAACACTTTCCTGATAATGATTTAATGACATTCATCACTAATATTTCTACTTTGAGTGACTTTTAAAAAACACAGCAAGGGCTTCTAACTAGGCAGCAAATAAAATAAATTAAGGTAGGATTATATGCTAAGATCAAAATGCTAAAAAATGGTATATTCGAGTGGACAAACATTAAATATGAAAGGAGAAATGATTTCTTCAAAGCTTTTAAAGTTGTTGAATATCTTCAAGGGCCAAGAATGACTAGAGACTCCATGTTAGTTCCAAAATATGTGTTACAAGAAAACTTGAAAATTATTAAAGATATCATGGGATAATGAGTTTGATAACATATTTTCTTTAAAAAGAAAGCAAAAAATAGTTATTTACATTTGTTAATGAGATTGAGGACCACTTGTCAGTCATTGAGCAATTACAATCAGATTCAATGGAAATAGAGGAGATATTTGTACTAAGGGTAAATAAAAACATAACTGACCCATTAATTAAGGAGTATATTGAAGAATGGCTTAGGAAATATTTAAACAAAATTGTTAATCCTGAATAACTACCGAGTAGTTAGATTAACATATATATGAAGCTCAATATATACTCCAAAAATTTGATGTTGCAAGAGAGAGGATTCACTCCATTGGTCATCCTTCTGCAATTTTGTGACTATTATATGTTTTTATGTGAGGTAATTCCCTTTTCCTTCTCCCTTGTCTTAGATCACCCAACTTTATAAATTTTGGTATACTTTTGTAAAGTCAATCCCTCACTGCATTCCTTTTGTTTTCATGCAGATTACTCAATACTATTTATTAGTCCACAAGAGCCCTATCCTAGTCCCTTAGGGAAAAATGCATTCAAGATATGTTTAAGTATCATGAATTTTGTAGAATGCTTTAGGAGCATACTCTATTCGAACTTAAACTCTATAATATTATTTTTTAACACTCGTAGAGAGCTATTTTTAGGAGTGCATAACATTTGTGGTTCATTGACTTTTAATTAAACAATGAGATCTTGTGAATGTTCTCCTATGACACTTTTTAATATTGAATTAATGAAATAATTTTAGAGCCCTCTAAAATTTTGGACCATTTCTTTATTTTTTGTCTATGTATTTGCTTCAAACTTACCTTCCTCATAATATGTGAATGGATATATATTGTAAAATGTATCAATGAGATGATATTTGCTTATTTATTTTTTCTTTTTGTTCTTTAAAATCACCTGGCCTAGTCACAGGCGAATATGTTGTATGTTTAACTTTTCCACAAAAAATATTAGCGTGTGAAAGAAGAGCACCACCTCCATAAAAAGGCAGAGGGAACTAAACAAATCCATAGGAGATTGACTCTTGTCCTTGACAGGAAAAGAGATCAACAATCAAATACTTGCATGCATCTATAATACCTTCCTATGTTGGTTCTTGTATCTAGGATCCATTAGCCAAGATTATCCATGACTTCATTCTATAAGGATATCCTTTCTAGTCTAGCCTCGTCATGTGCTACGCTGATTTATTATCTAACAATACATGATAGTTTCTCTAGAAAAATGTCAATGGAATTTCTTGCATTTATTTTTGCTCTAGTTCAGGGATGACCCTTACCTCCAAACCTACCTCCATTGTTGTGGTGTGCTCCATGTCATGGAATTTTCACCAAGGGATAGTTATTTGATAATGGAAGTAAGGATTTTGAAAACAAAGAATGAAGGGGGAGGCCAAAGAAAGGATGGAAAATAAGTGAGGATATAGAGAACAAATATTAAGGCTATGGAGGTGGGAGTAAGACAAAAAACCTAATAGTTGAAAAGTGGTTTGGATTGCACTGGGCTTAGAGGGAACGAATGAAATGGAGTAGCTAGGAGAGTAGAAAGTGAGGGGATGAAAGGTAAGGGATCAAGGTAGGAGAGAAATAGAGTGAAAAGAAGTATCCAAAATAGGAGCTTAGCCCTACAAGTTAGAATATTTGGAAATAGAGTTTCATAGCGAGTTCTACTTATTGTAGTTGCCTATGTGCAAAGTGTCTAAATATAGAGAGGCAACTCCATATTTTTTCAAATAAGAATAAGGAAAGGAGAAATGTAAATAGAGAATACTCCTAGAACCATGAACAATCTTACCGGAGTTCACATAGTCCAATAAAATTGACCTTGTAGAGGGTTATTTTAATAAGTCGTTGAGTGGTTTGCCTACTTGTTCTTCATAATGATTCTACACAAAGAGGGGATGATTTATGATTCATCCATATGATCAAATTCAAATTCTTGCATAATTTCCATGATATACATACTAATTACCATAATTAATAGTTTCCATGCATGTACAAACATTATACTCCATGTTTCCATTTGTCTACACCACTTAATATAGGTAATTATTAAAAAATGGTCACATCATATTGAATCTAGGGTAGTCTGGATGTCACCCCATTTGGGGATATGTAGGTTTGTTTGGCTATTTTCGAGTAGATATTTTTTTATAGAGCCTTGTGTATCTACATTCCATTCCATTCGTATAGGTTCATGCTCAAAATTCAAACCTTCACTGGTTAGATTAAAAAGTGTGTTCACTAACCTTCTGACATGAAGTGGGATTATAACAAGGATTCAAGGAATGATGGCCATGATTCTACATAATCAACACTCAAGACACTAAATTTGATATATTTTGACTAGTATTGTACCATCTGGTAGTTTCTTTAGACTTCTAACTATCAGTTGAGAGTCTCCTTCTAAATGTAGACTATTGTATTTCTTGAGGATGACTATTCTTACACTTCTTTAAGAATATGAATAATTCACCTTCATTGTTTTTTAAGATCCCTTTAAAACTACCATGTCTTGGATTTCCTTTAGAAGTTCAATCAAAGTTGATCTTTAGGTGATGGGATGTCGAAGGTTCCCACATGTTAGGTAGTGTGATTTTAGACAGGTTGCATATTGTATTTGGGGTGGGTATTATTTCTATGATGTTGTTTCAATTTTTTATCCATACTTTGGTTTCATCTTCTAAGAGGCATATGAAAATATTTCCATTTCTTTTTTTCCATAATCTTGACATTAAGAAACCAAGGAATATTTTCTTAGCCACTGGAAGGATGAAGGTATCTAGGTTTCAAAGGTTCCAATTGTACTGTCATTTCATCCATCAGTTTGCACATTGAATGGTGTGGCCCCTTTGTCCCATAGAACATATAAGTAGGGGCAAGAGTTGATTATTCCATATTTTTTTCTTGATGTTAATAGAGTAGGCATAATGACAACCTTTAAAACCTCTCTTTTTCAATTGTCTCATGTTGGTTTTTTATTGTCATAGAGAAGCCATAAAAAGAATGATACTTTTGGATAGTGCTTTTGTTGCCAAATTTTGTTCCAAATTGATGATGAAGGCTCATTAGGAATTTTTTTTGGCTAGATCATATGTTTCTTTGAGGTTATAAACTCCTTCATATCTATAACCCCATCCTAGCATATCTTCTTCCTCTTGTTTTTTGATTTTCATGTTGTTTATTTCCTTACATAATTGCAGCCTTGTAATAATAGTTCTCCTTCATTATTGTTGCCCCACAAGCTCCATTAAGATGTCTCATTTGTCCTTTCTAGTAATGACTAACTTTGGTTTTTCCTAGGATTTCCATTTGATCTCTAAATGGATGAAGGTCTTCCTTGAGTTAAATATTTAGCAAGGTTGCCATGAATCCTCCTAAAATAGTGTGCTTTTCCCATTTTTTTTTTCTCAAAAGTAATGTTCCTAAATTATGTGTTTTCTCTCCAAGAAATATTCCATATTTTAGAGCCTGTAATTATTCCTTCCATTTTTACTAAATCCTTCTCATTTATGTTTTTGATATATTTTGATTTAAAGAGATTACTCCATAGTTCCTAATTGTTTTGCAATCATCTCCACTAGGTTTTGCTCCTAATGTTTCACTTAACGTTTCTAGGTCACACAAGCCTAATACTCCATGATATTTTGGTATGCACGCTTTATCCCAGGAAATTGGGGCCCATTTTTTCTCCTTCTTGACCCCTACCCATAGGAAGGCTCACTAAATTTTTCAAACATTTTTTAGGATAGTTTTAAGGGTTACAAGGGTAGAGAAAAGATAGAGGAATATTACTTGAAGGACAAATTTCAAAAGGCTAAGGTGTCTTGCTAAATTAAGGGAACAAAAGGTATAGTTTTCCAATTTTTTCTCTAATTGAAGATTAGTTGTTTCCATGAGGTATATCTAAGTTCCTTTTACACAAGTAGGACTATTTGGAAAGAAAGAGGCTTCTCTAGAAGCCCAAAATTCTTGATATGTTAGAATGCACTACCAAAGGAGTATTAAAGAAGAAAATTTGGGATTTACCAAGGTTGATGTTATTGCCAGAAGCTATTGTGAAATTGTTCAACACTAATTTTATTTCGTTTTCTTCTTCTACTAAAGGAATTCCCAATAACTTTATGTCATCCACAAATATTTGGTGGGTAGTTGTTACTTCAACACCATGTAGTTTTAGTCCTTTGATTTTTTTCGTGCCTACAACTACTTTTATAGCTATGCTTAAGCCCTCTACTATAAGAAAATAAATAAAGGGAGAAATGGGGTCTCCTTTCTTAATTCCTAGTGAAGGATCAAAGGTGGGTGAGGGAGATCCATTAACAAGGATGGAGAAGAAGGCTAAGGAGATTAGAGAAAGGATTCATTTTATCCATTTTGGATGTGAAGTTAAAAGCCTTGAAGAAGTGGAAAATATTTTTCTAGTTGAGTTTGTCGAAGGATTTTTTGACATGTCTAACTAATGAATGTACTTGGAGTTTTAGTTGATTTGAGAAAATGAATGATTTCATGAACCAATAGGACATTATCAAGAATTTACCTTCTTTCCACATAGCTTGACTACTTTGAAGAGATAAGAGATGAGAGAAGGGGCTTTATTTTTTTGGTGATGGTTTTGAAGACTACATTGCATAATGCTATAGGTTGTAATCTAATAATTCTTCATCTTTTTTCTCTTTAGGAATCAAACTTAATAAAAGTGGCATTGAGATAAAGAAAGAGTGAGGAAGCATGCCTAGATTCATTTACTAGATCTAACATATCCCGTTGAAGAATAAGCTAACATGCATGAAATAAATTTGATGGAAAACCATTGGGGCTAGGTGATTTACCTTTTTGCATCTCCTTTATAGCTTGTTTGACTTCCTAGAGAGTAATTTCCTCCAACAAAGTCACATTTTGTTCTAGATTTATAATAAAGGGAATATGTTGACTAAGTTTAAGGATGAATGCTCTTATATCCTTAATGGGTTCATTAAGAATTGATTTGTAGAATTTTGTTAATTCTATTTCAATGTCTTTATGTGCATCTAATCTCTCTCCATGATTGTTCTTAATTGCGCTCATTTTATTGTGCTACCTATATTGTATTATGGACCTATGGAAAAAAATGGGGTTCCCTTGTTATTTTAACCATTTTATTCATTATTTTTCTTTCATAATATTTCTTTTTAAGTATGTATTTCTTCTATTTGGAATTGTAACTAGGTTTCTTGTATTTTGAGCTCCTACATTCTACCCTGCTCAATGATTTATTGTTAGACCAGTTCCATTTATTCATTTAAATCTTTATGTGGTTTAAAATTTCATCGAAGTTTTCTTTGTTCCATTTTTTCATATATCCTTTTATGTGTTTTAATTTCTGTCGAAACCTATGCATTGCTAATTCTGTTTTTTCTAGAGCCTTTTGCCATGATGTGGCTATGTTCTAATGAAATTTAGGGTGGCTTAACTAGAAAGATTCAAACTTGAATGGGTGATTTTTGTGGCTGCTATCCATTATATATTTAGATTGATTGGCTGGTGATTTAATCCCATACTTGGAAGGATGATTTTCGCCATGTCTATTCTTGAGACCATGAGATTTTTTGAGATTATAAATATGTCTAGTCATGATGCAGTTTGGTGCACTCCTCCCCTTTTCTTGTTCCATGTGTATTTTCCATTTATCGTTTCTATGTCTATAAGTTTTAGCTTATTAATGGTCTCTTTAAAGAGTTTTAACTCTGCTTCCAATCTTCTAATTACCCCCTTCTTGCTCTAATGATTTTATGAAATTGAAGTCCCATACTATAATCCATCTATTTGCATTGGTTATCTAGGATATGATTTGGATTTCCTATGAAAAGGTCACTTTTTATTCCTACTAAGTGCATTCCTAAAAATTCGTTATGAATCTTAATTGAGCAAAACCTATTGGATGAAATTGAGGTATTATGATTCTATTGGTTGTCAATAATTTTTGTAAAGTTATTTTCAAGGGTTTTCATATGAGGCAAATTCCACCCATTGCTCTTAGTGCATCAACGGAAATTGACTCACATCCTTTCAAACAATTGCTAGCTATTTTGGTTGTCCTATCAACACTGCATTTTGTTTCATAACTCATGATAATAGTTGGTTGGTTGGAATGAATTTTTTATATAAGGAACCTTTGTTTAGATTTTCCATTAAGGAACAGAATATTCCATGTTATAATGTTCATTGAGGTTGGATGGAGAGGGTTGGAATTTCTTAATCATCAAAGCTACACTTAAATTGACTAGTGATTCTCCTAATTCTTGTAGTAATTGTTTGTTACTTATATGGCCTCTTCCTTTTTCCTCTTTGTTTCCTTTTATATTTTCCTTTGGGGAGTTAATTTTGACACGAAGATATTCTTGATGATTGTGCACGCATTTTTCTTTGGCTATTTGGTGTTCTTGATTTCTAATGTAGACTTTCATGAATTGTTGAATTTACTTCTTTGGAATAGAGTTGGGGTCCTAGGTTTACCAATTTGTTGCTAGGTATTTGAGATCGAGGTCTTATGATTCCATTTATTCCACTTCCTCTAAGTCTATGCATATTTATTTCTCTTGCATCATTTCAATATATTCCTACATCACATAATCGATTTTCCTCCTTTTTATGAGTTTTGGTTCCTTATTTTATTCTTTGGAGATTACAAGAATTTTTTTCTTGTTTTTTCAGGAACATTTCCATGTTTCTCCTCTTTAGTATTTTGTTGTGTTTTATATTTATTACATGATATTTACATTGTTACTTTATAGTTAATAAGAGGTTTCCCACTTTCTTTCCTTATGGTTGTCACTTCTTCAATACCTTCTACATCCTTTTCTATTTTAGGTTTCAGGTGGTTCTTGGATCTAGTTGAGAGGGTAGTCCCTAAACAGACAGTCGTGTTCATGGAATTTCTAACATATGAAAGGTGTCATAATAGTCAATTATTTTGTATCCATGTATTCTTTATAGCTAAGATAGATTGAGGCTAGGAGTGGCTTGGAAATATTTATGTAAACACAAATTATAGCATATAAAATATATGGTGTAGCTACTACAAACCCCCTCCAAAATTTTGTCTATGCTTTAACTTTGAAGCCTCCCTTTGGTCATGAGAATTATCTTTTTAGTTATTAAGGCCATCCTTGATCTTATTTTCTGAAGTGTCAAGATTTCTTCTTGGAATTCTAATTGTTGCAACTTCTCTCTCTTTCATGCCTTGCTTGTCATATTTTAACTGTGCATTCTTTCAAGCAATTATTGGGCACTTCACAATGACATACAATCCTTGTCAGCAACTCCTAAATATAGACAATGCATATCATATGAGGGTAGACTTAGGCATGCCTTGATGACATTGATTTTGTGCCTTGATCTAAGGGATTACATAGTTATTTGTGGTAGTCAACTGCACAACTCCTTGTCAGGGTGAATTGTGCAACTCCTTGTGACAAGAAACTGTGCAAGTAGTTGTGGAAGCAAATTGTGCATTTCCTTGTGCCAGTAACCTGCATATTTCACTGAGACACTTAATTGCACAGTCTCATGTGCCATTGGACTGCATAGTTCTTTGAGACAGGAAATTGCGCATTTGTAGGAAATAGGAAGTGTGCACTTCCTGATGATAGCCTATGCACACTTCTAGATGGCAGTGTGGCATGCTTTTTGAAGTTGTTACCCTTACATTTGTCAATTGACTAAGTTTAGCTCCTTGATTTTATGCATGCACGCTCAAAACCCTAACCCTAACTTCGTGAGTACTCACCTATATAAAAAGCCATTCTATAGCTCATTCTCACGCTCATGTTTGGAGCTCTGCCTATTTTTGCGAGCACAACGAGATTTTGGTCTCAATTGCACTATGTTTTGGGTTAGGTTTCCTAAATATCACTTTTTATTTCTTTTTCTTTCACTTTTGTCGCTTTTTCTTTCGTAAGTGTCATTTTTTCCTAATTTTCACATAACAAGTGTTTCTTTTACTATTATTAACTCACACATGTGTCATTTTACCTTTTCATGCTTCTTTTCTAGTGTCGTTTCACATTCCCTGTCTTTTCGTATGTCAGTAATCATTGCTATTGAGTATATCAATGCATGCTTGTCTTGTTACTCTCACTGTTCTTCTCGCCTAATACTTGGTTGAATCTTGAGCTAATCCGCATCCTTGCTTCACCTTGTTCCCTTTAGTTTGCAGATATCAAGCCTTGCCTTCTGTCAGAGCAAAGCATGAAGCTCCCAAAGCCTCCCTCTCTCTCCAACTATGCATTGAGCACTAAGGGATCCTCCCTCTCCCAACCACTATGCATTGCACAGTCATAGCCCAAAGTCTCCTTGTCTGACTCGTCATTGTGCAATCTCCCCTCTTAGTCACTACGTAGTGTGGATTTCCAGTGACAAGTGAGTCACTTTTCTTCCCTTATGCATAAGCATTACGCAATCCCCCCTCTAAGTGGTTGTCTTTTGCTTGTGATTGATTTATAGACTAGATGGTCTTTTGTAGAACTGACTTGTTGTTGCCATGAGTGCATCTATGCCTCCAAGTACTACAAATATAGGTCACATTAGTCTTTCATCGTATATAAATACTCTATCTCCAACTACAAGAAAAGGATCATCAAAGGAGGTCACTGATAACAATATTGAAGATTCCATGGAAAGTACTCTAACCAGAGTGCCTTTCATGGCAGACACTCAATGCCTTATTGATGAATCTTCTAAATAATTGACCATCAAAGATGTCTTTAGCAAGAAGGAGAATTTTTTGAGAATGTTAAGAAATTGGGTTTCCATAAAATTGCTTGCAGGTATCCCATGTTACCCTGTGCATATGCAATTATATGGGTCTAGACACCAAGAACATGGTGCTTAACAATGTTAGTGGGAAACACCTTGCTTCTTACTAGCCACATGACTTACACTTGTACTACAAGTTGCCCAATCCTAAAGAGCATCTGAATTCCAAATTTTATGCAACTTGGGGTCATTTGAATACCAAGGAAGTGATTAAGTCATGGTGATAGGAACCAACTAATTTTCTCCATAAGCCAGATGGCATCTATAGGGCTAAGTCTTTCAAGAAGGTTTATTGTGGGCTTATCAGTAACTAATGGCTATGTTCTATATGATATACGAGTGAAAGGATATTGAATTATGTGATGAAGGTTGGATATTCATGTTGTGTCCACTTGTCACATAAGGAAAAGTATTCAATTGGGAAAATATGTTGGCCCAATAGCTAAATATTAATGTGATCAAGGTGAAATAACCACCATAATGAAAGCAACCACAATTCTATATGTATTCCTACTTACTGTATGGTATTTGTGCCCGCCATGAATTCCTAGGTCTAGGTTGGAAGTGGACTCTGAGAGAACTCCCTATCAACATTCATTGTAGGTTATTTTTAGAATAAAACTATATAGGGGTTTATGAAAATATTTAAGAACACTTATTTGCTGCATTATATCAGATGATCTTTGAAGTAGAAGCCCCTTGCATGTCTCATGAGACTAGAAAAGCAGTTGTGGAGATAACAGATTGGTTTGCTTCACCTCAAGGCACATACCTCAAAGTGTTTGATTCTCAAATGCCTCCACATCTCATGCTAAGGTATGTGACTGACAAAGTGGTCATGAAGGAGGTCAAATACCAACTTTGGACATGTTTATCTCAATTGTTGCAGAAAAAAGAAGAAGGAACCTTGGCCTCTCTTCCCTCTTCAAGTGGGATATTATGAACTCAAGAACTTGAAGGCTGTAGAGACAAAGGTTGAGGAAATTTCCCGCCTTAAGTTCAGTGAGATGAGTTTTCACATATATGATCCTAGAGGCAAGTGTAAACAACACTATGTCAAGTTGAATTTTTCTTAGCCATATGAATGTGATCATTAGGAAGAAGAGGAAAAGATAAAGAGGTGATGAGGTAGGACCTTACAATACATCTTATGAGTAGGATATTTTTCACAAAGGGAATCAGCAGGAAGTGCTCACTCTAATCAACATTTCCAAGCCAAAGAGGAAGGTTGTGCATGATCCTGAAGAAGATATGAGAATAAAGTTTAAAGAATATCTTATTACCACTAAGGGTGTTAATTTTGCATCTTAGTGAAAAATTCCAACTATGGGACTAGATTCCTCTTTTCGAGAGGACCAATTTTTACTATTTAAGTGCCCAATTCAGACAAGGGAAAGTGTACTTATGAAGAAAAGCCCACATATGCACATTTGGACAAGTTGACCCTAACCGGAAATTGGTTACCCTTGGAAGTCTATAAATACAAGTGAGCTCAAGCTCATTTGGACATCAAACATCATATTCTTCTTCTCTTCTTCATTGATTGGTTCGCATAGGTCTAAGGCAAGGTTGAGGAAAGTGGTTTGCACAGGTCCGAAAATACAGGGTCCGAAGCTCGCATGTGTTTTAGGGTTTTGGGTCTCAGTCATAGGCTCATCAAAGGAAATGTTCGGCTATAGCTATTGGCTATTATGCTCAAGGGTACAGTTTATCTAGATCTTAGGGGGAGGCCTCCAAGATCTGAAAAAATGAAACACAAGAAAAATATGAGAACACACAATAAACAAAACCACCAAGAAATTTTTTATTAAAATAAAAAATAATTGTAAAAGCTACATTGTGGTGGACAATCTTTCCTTTTACAAAATGTGACTTGTTAATTACAACCTTTTTTAGTTACAATATCACAGGTAAATTCTATGGGTGGGTAAACACCATGGGTGAATGAATACCATGGGTGGATGCCACTTATAATACCATGGGTGGGTGCCACTTACAATACCATGGGTAAACTTCATGGGTGGATGAATACCGTGGGTGGGTGCCACTTACAATACCATGGGTGGATGCCACTTACAATACCATGGGTGGATGCCACTTTTCATTCAGATCATTGCCTCTCCTTAAGAAGCAATGGTCCCCATTGCATGAATTTCCCTCCTAAGAAGCCTTTGTTTAATATGAAGAGCCACTGAAGAGACAGGTTTTTTGTGCTTAACCTATAACCATGAAGAGACAGATTTTTTGTGCTTAACCCATAACCATGATGAACGAAGATTCGAGGATAGAGACACCATCTAATGCTTTTGACCAATTGTGACACTAGTAGTGTGCAACTAAAAAATGAAATTCAATGAAGTGTGGGTTTGTGGATGACCCTTAACAATGGAAAATGAAGATCCAAGGACAAAGATACCCTATAATGATTCTGGCCAACTATGATACTAACAATGTGCGACCTAGCAAATGGACTTCAATGACAAGGGTTTTGTGTGGTTGACCCATAACCTTGGATTTGTTGGTGACCATAACCATTATGCTTGTTAGTCTGCTTCGTAAAAGTATGGGGGCTTGTATGGTATCTTCTCCTATCTAATGAGATATTGTAAAGACATCTTTAACGATTTTTTTTTTATTTTTTTATTTTTTATTTTTATTTTCTAGCAATAGACCTCTTGTTGCAACTTTGCTGATAACTTCTGCTATGGGTGATGAAATCAAATTCCATCAAAGACCCATTCGAGGTATTGAAGGGATATTTCCATTGACATAAGAAACTTGAACTTTGATGACCTATGGAGTGATAAAATTATCCTTGAAACTCATTGTACGCGTGTTTGTGCAACGGTCCAGACATATGTAACTTCAATTTCTCATATCTCTCAAACCGGGAAACGAAATCAAATTCTGTAAAAAACCCATTTGAGATAACATAAAAAAATTTCAAATCAGATATTTTTAACCTTATGAAATGATATGTGGAGGTTGTGGAAATTACATGAATTTTTCTGAAGATTGTTGCTTTGCATTTCATCCATCCTTGTGCTTCAAACTCTCATTCCCATAGAGTCATAACCTGCTCTGATACCACTAATCCAGATCTTGGGAGGAGGTTCCCAAGGTCCAAAAAATTGAAACGCAAGAAAAATATGAGAACACACAATAAAAGAAACCACCAAGAAACATTTTATTAAAATAGAGAATAATTATAAAAGCTACATTGTGGTGGACAATCTTTCCTTTTACAAAAAGTGACTTGTTACTTATAACCTTTTTTAGTTACAATACCATAGGTAAATTCCATGGGTGGGTAAACACCATGGGTGAATGAAAACCATGGGTGGATTCCACTTACAATATCATGGGTAAATTCCATGGGTGGATGAATACCATGGGTGGATGCCACTTACAATACCATAGGTAAATACCATGGGTGAATGAAAACCATGGGTGGATGTGACTTACAATACCATGTGCAAATTCCATGGGTGGATAAATACCATGGTTGGATGAATACCATGGGTGAATTCCACTTACAATACCATGGGTGGATGAATACCATGGGTGAATGACACTTTTCATTTGTATCAGTGGTTGGAAGGTCTCAACCGCATGCACAACTCTTCCTTCATGTGATTGGGCTCTAGGGATAAATTTGACATCTGACTACAATTGACCAAAGTTGTCTCTGATATATATTGATTCTAGGAACAAATTTCTGAATCTTATTGGGTCATTTTGCTGGATGAGTTTGTATTAGGCTCATTGTATTCTCTGCTGAACATTTTATGACAATATAATAGAAGAAGAATTTACAAAGGGTTCCCCCTTTGTGGGGTTTTTCCTTGGCCTTTGACCAAACCCAATGTCTCTTATTGATGTGTTGATTGTCTCCTTTATCATTGCATTTATTGTTCTATCTTCAATTACCATTGATGATTGGGAAGATTAATTGTTATTATAAAGATTTCTAATTGAATTGGGCTAAAAGTAATTGAAACAACATAGAGTAGTGTGAAAATTAACATGGTATCAAAGCTATGGTGAAGGACAAGCCCAAAAGGAGACAAGCATTGAAGCAATAATTTTTAGAAAGTTGAAGGAGCCTATATAATCAAGTCAATATGTCTTCCTCTTCCTTCAAGGAACATGAGAATATGGGAGACTCATCTAACTTTTTTTCATGGAATATCACGTTGGAAATCATATCTGATAACAATGATGTTTTGAAATACATTCAAGAAAAAGTACCTAAGCCTACGGAAATTGCTTTCAGTGGATGCCAAGAACAAGCATATGAAAGGTGATTTAAAAGAAAAGAAAATTATAGTTGATGGTTTATAGGATAATTTACTTGCATATGTTGGAAATTTAAGAAAGTCTAAGGACATGTATGATAAGATAGTTGGCATGTATGAAATCATCTCCCTAAAAGATCAACTCAAGGACATGAATATTAAAAAGGGAGAGTCTATGCAATCCTACATTATGAGGATATCTCATCTTAGAGATGAATTGCAAAGAGTTGGAGAATTTGTGCCTGAAAGGGAATTCATGATTGTAACTCTTAGAGGTCTCCCTCCTATTTGGGAAACCTTCATCACTACCATAAGGAACAACAATACCTTCCCGTCATTTGATAAGATTGTTGGAAAGCTCACTCAAGAAGAATTAAGGATGGTTTCTAGAGGTAGGATACAAAAATATGAAGAAGGAGAAATTGTTGCATTCGTCACTCACGACAAGAAGAAGAAGAAGCATAAAGGAGGTCCATCAAATTCAAGAAATCCTCCTCCTCGAAATTCAAATAGAAGATTTGGAAGATCCAAGGAATCATTGCACATTGATTGCTTCAATTTTCATAAGAGAGGTGACTATGCTCAAGATTTCCCGAAGAAGGGCAATGGTCCACACTACAACACTAGAAGCAACAACAACATGTTTTATGATCAAAGAAGAAAATATGGCCAAAGTAATGATCACAATGGAAGAGATGAAAGAAGAAGAATAAATGTTCCAAGTGACCATGAAGAAGATCGTTGTCCTCAAAAGAAGTCAAGATACTCTAGGTATGGAAGTAATGTTGGAAATCAATATGAATATATTCTTATTTATTCCCTTACTAGCTTGTCCTCTGGATTTGTGGGATAACTAGTTGGTTGATAGTGGGGCCACTAATACTTTCTCTAGGTATAAATAAGTTCTCTCTAATTTGTTAAAGCGGGAGTTAAATTTGAAAATTATTCTTGGAGATAGCTGCACTCATCCCATGAAAGGCTTTGGGTCCATCAAATTCCGTTTGGAATCTGGGGAATCTATTGTGCTCCATGATGTGATTTATGTGTTAAGATTGAAGAAGAATTTGGTACAATATCTGCTTTGGAAGACAAAGGGATGAGGATTTCCTTCATTAGGGGAACTGTTCTTACTTGGCCTGTTGGATCACCTATGAGAGATGCATTCACATTGGGATAAATATTTGAAGTACTCTACAAGGTTACTAGAAGACCCCTTCTACCATTGGTCCATGATACTAGTCATCAAAGCGAACTATGGCACCAAATATTTGGTCATTTACATTATGATGCTCTTTTGAAATTGAAGAAATTGGTTTCTAGTATTCCTGATGTTCAAGCCCAACATGGTGGAGAATGTCCAGGTTGTGCCAGTGGAAATAAGACAAGGGGACCACTCCTTTCTAGCGAGAACAAGACAAATGACATCCTCCATCTCATTCAAGTAATATATCCCTGTCATATGTGGTCTAATACTCATGCACCCTATTGGTGGTCATCTCTACTACATAACCTTCATTGATGACTTCTCAAGAAAGACATGGATATATTACTTGAAGCACAAGGATGAAGCCTTTGAAATGTCCAAGGAGTTCAAATCTTTGGTCTAAAATCAAGCAAGGAAGAAAATTAAGATCTTCAGGTCTGACAATGGTGGTGAGTACATTTCGAATGAGTTCATCATTTGTTGCAATAAGGAAGGTATCAAGAAAGAAACGATTGTGCCCTACACTCTCGAACAAAATGGAGTACCTGAAAGGAAGAACAAATCCATTGTAGAAGCCGATCATGTTATGCTCCATGATAAAAAATTGTTGAAGTTCGTTTGGGAAAAAGCAATGAATGTTGTCATATATGTTCAAAACAAAGTTCCTCATCAAGCATTGGACAACAAGACCTCTAAAGAAGTTTTCATAGGTGTCAAGCCTAATGTTGGCCATCTTCGTATCTTTGGCTACCCCTTATATCTTCATGTGCCAAAGGACAAAGAAGCAAGCTAGAAGCTACGGGAAGAAAAGGTACATTTGTTGGATATTACGAAAATTATAAATCTTTTAGAATATATATTCTTGGTTAAAAGAAGGTTGAAGTTAGCAAGGATGTAACATTCGTTCGATGAAGATGTTGCCCTTGGGAAATCTGTAGAAATTTATGAATAATATGACACTTATTCAACCGCGATTATCCTGATTATACACTATTGCGGAATACATGCATAATACATAATCTCATCTATGTTGATCATCAATTTAGCAGTATTCAGAAACATACACATGCGCACATAGAAGCATCAAACACATGTATGAACACAGTATGTATCCCGGGGAAAGCATCTTGCTAAAAAACCCAAACTATCTGTATATTATATGATTGAGAACATGTAACAAACATAGTACAATACTCCTCACAAGTACTTAGTACTATCTCCACCTGTTACACACAATACAACTCAGATCTGATCTTCAAATATCCTCCGCTGCTTGCCTGCCTCCACTGCACAATCCTGCAAGAACAATGATTGATAACCAAACTCGTTCCAAGTTCTTTTTACCTTGGAAAATCACTCACACTAGAAATCACATGAGCACAGGCTATAATCATTTGTTCTTGGCCACAATTCTCATTGGCATAACTCAATCCCACTGATTGTGCAAGATCTCATGCACAACTATAGTCACAACTGATAGCAATCTCAATCTCTAACACCTGTCTCCACTGAACTGTACATGCACTGAGTTAACTGATGTATTCTTCAGTTGCATTATGAGTTAATAATTAGTGAATTAATTTATAACTAATTCACACAACTCATCACTTAGTCTATTTGCTAGTTACACTAAATACAACCAGTTCAACCAAGTCAAACTGAACACAACTCCATCAACTCCACCTCCAGCTCCACTAAACTCAACCATTTGATTTCTAACTGAAGTCCTACATGCAATAGCTCAGTCAACCCATAGGTAACCACGTGATTCCTTTTGTCAGCTACATGTGCCACATCTGTAGCTCCAACTGAGGTGCTCCAAGAGAATAAGATAAAGTTTATAGTCTCAATATTATTATGATCTAATAATATTTGACTGCTCTATATTTATACTTGACAGTGTCACCGCTGTTGTCTAAAAATAGAAGTCCATCTATTTTTGCCAACTTGACCAATCATCCATAAACAACATCCTGCAACTCATAGACATGATCCATATGTCTAAAAATAGACTTTGCACCATAATTTGCCTGTGGGCCCACTTAGTGAAGGCGACTCCTTTCCACTAAGCTTCATCATCTTGTTGCATTCTCAACACTCCCTCTCAACAAGATATGGATTATCAGCAACCCCTATCCTGCCTCGGTGGTATTCGAATTTGCTCCTGGTGAGCGCCTTCGTCAAGATATCAGCATCTTGATCCTCCGTTGGAATGTATGAAAGTAACATGATTCTCCGCTGCACACAATCTCTGATATGATGGTGCCTGATGTCAATATGCTTAGATCTATCATGAAATATAGGATTTGCCGAGAGTTTAATGCAACTCTAGTTATCACAGTAAATCACAGTAGGCTCTAAATGAGAACCGAACAAAATGACCAGAATCTTCCTCATCCATATAGCCTCGCAGGCCGCCAAACTTGCTGCCATATACTCGGCCTCTGCTGAACTGAGTGCCACGGATCTCTGCTTCCTACTGTACCAAGAAATTGTTGTCGACCCGATACTGAAGACCCCTCCTGATGTGCTCTTTCTGTCCGTTGGGCTTCCTGCCCAATCTACATTCATGAAGCCACATAGCTTCACCTCATCCTCCTGTCTGTACCACAATCCATATCCCGATGTGCCTCTCAAATAACACAATACATGCTTGCCCGCCTTCTAGAAGAGCTTGGTTGGCTTAACCATAGCTTGTGAAAGCTGGTTAACAGCATAGCATATATCGGGTCGTGTATTGACCAGATACATAAGCGACCCCACCAACTGTCGATAAACAATGGCATCCTCCTTCCTCCAACCTCCAAGAAGAGGAGTATCAACAGGCTTGCAGCCATGCATGTTGAAGTTCTTCAGTATCTCCCAAGCATACTTGCCCTGAGAAACAAATAGTCCATCACTGTGCTGCTAGATTTCCAATCCCAGTAAATAATGAAGAAGGCCCAAGTCCTTCATCTCAAACTCCTTAGCAAGATCATCCTTGCATGAAAGTATCAACAACTCATCACCCGTTAGAATCAAATCATCTACATACAGTACAATGATAAGCAACTTACCCTCCACCACTGGTATAGGTTAGGATCCGCCTCACTCTTGGAGAATCCAAGTCCGGTGAAATAGCTGTCTATCCGTGTGTACCAAGCATGTGGTGCTTGTTTCAACCCATACAACACTCTCTTGAGCCTGCACACATGCGACTCGCTGCTGAAGATCTCAAAACCTTCATGCTGCTCAATGTACACCTCCTCCTCAATGACTCCATTGAGGAGCGTAGTCTTCACATCCATCTGATGAATGTGCCATCCCATCTGCGCTGAGAGAGCAAGAATCGTCCGTATGGAAGAATACCTTGCGACAGGTGCAAAGGTTTCCTCATAATCGATCCCCTCTATCTATGAAAAGCCTCGGGAAACAAATCTTGCCTTGTACTTCTCCACACTCCCGTCAACTTCCTGCTTAACTTTGTAGATCCATCTCGAACCAACCACTGATTTCCCTTCTGGTCTAGGAACAATCTCCCATGCACTGTTTCTGACAATAGAATCATACTCTTCCACTATGGCGTCTACCCATGTGGGATCCTCCACAGCTTACTCGAAAGAGGATGGCTTAGTCACAACACACTTGCTCATAAGAGCCATGTATCCAGTGTACCGATCAGGTGACTGTCTCTATCTACATTGGGCTATAGGTGGTCCTACAACTTTCTCTGCATCTTGAGCCAGTCGCTCAGCTTCTGTCAAGCGCTTTCTTCCTCTGATGGTTGGCGCTACTTGAGTGGTCTCTTCCACTCCATGAACCTCGTCTTGTGGCTGATCCATGTCCTGAAGCTCATCCTTAGGAACTAATAGCTCCTCATCTGCATGAAAGTGTAGCTCCCTCTCAAGCGAACACTTCATGGCTTTCTCCTCCTGAAATTTTATATCCCGTCGCACAACAGTTTTACCACTGTCTGGAAAATACACACGATAGTTGTGGGGCATATCAGTGTACCCCACAAATATACCAACCTCAGCGGTCGGCTCCCACTTCTTCCTGGCATCCTTCATCACATGCATGTACGTTAGCACCAAAAATCCTCAAATGAGAAAGATCAGGCTTCTTACCAGAATAAGCCTCCTCAGGTGTACTCATGCCAAGTATCCTATGAGGACAACGGTTCTGCACATAAACTGATGTATTGCAAGCTCCCACCCACAAGTGAAGGGGTAGGACCTGATCATGAAACATCACCCATGCAGCACCCACAATCGTTCTATTCTTCCGCTCAGCTACCCCATTCTACTGTGGGTTATGGGGAGCTATGAGCTCTCTACGAATCCCTTCTGCCTTGCAGCAATCCTTGAACTCGTCCGAGATGTATTCACCACCATTATCGCTCCTAAGAGCCTTCACCTTCTTCCCCGACTCCTTCTCGACCAGTGCTTTGAATGCACAGAACTTTGAATATGTCTCGCTCTTCTTCTGCATGAAGAAGATCCAGCACTTACGAGAGAAATCATCAACAAAAATCACATAATACCTATGTTTGCTGTCGAAGCAACTGAGAAAGGTCCACACACGTCTGTGTGAATTCTCTCAAGGATCGTCGTGGCGCGACTATCCTTCTCGTGAAAGGTGGCTTTCACAAACTTCCCCAAAGTACACCCCTTGCACTGATCTGACTGCGCAAGTGTGCCTTTAGGAAGCCCTGTAGTGATCTGCTGCAGTATCTTCAAGGCTCCATGGTGAAGGTGACCCAATCTCCTGTGCCACAACTCGCCATCATCCCGGCTCACAATCCTTCTACCTTGCCTGCCATAGCTGCGCATCCATCTACATGCAACTGATAAAGGTTCCTCACTCAAACCCCTATCTTCCGGGTCTCACCAGTTGTCTTGCTGCGCAGGAAGGCCTTTCCCTCGTTTGAACAACATCATACCCCTTGTCTTCTAACATCGCCACTGAGATGAGATTCTTCTTCAATCCTGGAACATGCATGACTTCCTTCAATACAAAGGGTTTACCAGACTCCCTCTCAAAGGAAA
This sequence comes from Pinus taeda, assembly GCA_000404065.3. Lineage (NCBI taxonomy): Eukaryota > Viridiplantae > Streptophyta > Pinopsida > Pinales > Pinaceae > Pinus > Pinus taeda. Next base: position 34,918 of record APFE030100323.1, read on the forward strand.
TGGTACCGATACCGGTCGCACTGTATCTACCATCATCGCCCATCTCGATGTGCACTCCAAGATCTTTGTCCTCCAGATCAGAGAACAAATCTCTATCTCCCGTCATGTGAAAAGACGCACCACTGTCCAAGAACCACACTGATCCCATCACACTTGAAACCAAGCATGCGATCAATGAAAAATCAAGCTCAAACTGAGAAGCTAAGGCCTCTCCCCCTGCAGATCCAGCAGCTTGCTTGTTCTTCTTCTTCTGCGGACAATTTGTGGCATAGTGTCCGTGCTGGTGACAGTGAAAACACTTCACCTTGGACATATCCTGCTTCTCGCCTTTCGCACCAGACTGAGAAGCTTTCTTGCTCTTCCCTTTCTTTGCTTTGGCATCCAAAGCACAATTCTCTTCATCAGCTCCCTTTGACGAAGATCCGTCCCTGGTACTCCACCTAATCTCCTCCTGCACAAGATCTGACCATAATCTTTCCCATCCTGGCAACTTCTCCCGACCATTGACAGAGTCCTGATAGGAATGCCAACTCTTCGGAAGACCAAGGAGAGCCAAGCTCACCAAGTCCTCATCATCGACAGTAACCCCCACACTTCCCAGCTCATCTCGACACTGAGTGAACTTCGTGAGATACTTTGGAATACTGTCACCCTTCTCGCATTTGATGTTTCTGAGTTTATCTTTGAGCGCCAGTCGACCAGCTCAAAAAAAACTCAACTGCTTCCGATCTAAAATTCGTGAGAACGAAGTATTTCTTGTACAGAGATCGAATGTATGGGCATTCACCGGATATCTCACCTTCCAAAAGAAGGATGAATCCAGAGGGTACCTGGCCTGATTACAAACTCTGCCTAAAGAAATAAAACGTAGTCACTTCCTGAATAATAGATCTGATGATCAATCCTCGCTTTGATATCCTGTAGAAATCTCTTCTACAAATCAACCACCTCTGATACCATGTAGAAATTTTGAATAATTTAACACATATTCAACAGAGATTATCCTGATCATGTACTATTGCGGAAAACATACACAATACATAAGCTCCTCTACGTTGATCATCAATATAGCAGCATCAATAACAATAAAACATCAAGAGCATTCACACATTAAAACAGTATGTATCCCGGGGAAAGCATCTCGCTAAAAACCCAACTATCTGTATATTAATGATTGAGTCATGTAACATTACACAGCATAATACTTCTCACAAGTATCTCCACCTCTGTTACACACAATACAGCTCAGATCTGAATCAATCACTAGCTCAAATCTCCTCCGCTGCCATGCCTGCCTCCTCTGCTCAATACCTGCAAGAGAACTGATGATAATACCAAGGAAGCCACGTATTTACTTGGCAAAATCACGTGAGCACAAACTACAATGTGGGAAAATACGTGGGCAAACTCATTGGCATACTCAATCCCTTGATTGTGCAAGATTTGGTGCACAACTATAGTCACAACTGATAGCAATCTGATTCTCTAAAACCTGTCCTTGCTGAACTGAACATGCACTGACATGCAACTGAGTTAACTGATGTATTCTATAGTTGCATTATGAGTTAATAACTTGTGAATTAATTAATAACTAATTCACCCAACTCATCTCTACTCTATTTACCAATTAGACTAAATACAACCAGTTTAACAAAGCTAAACTGAACACAACTCCATCAACTGCACCTCCAGTCCACTAAACTCAACTCACTTGAGTTCTAACTGAAGTCCTGCATGCAAATATTAGTCATCCATAGGTAACCACGTATTTCCTTCTGGGATCTGCATGTACCACATCCGTAGCTCATCCTGAAGTGCTCCAAGAGAATAAGACAAAGTTTATATTCTAAATATTATTATGAGCTAATAATATTTGACTGTTCTATATTTAGACTGAGCAGTCACTCCGCTGTGATCTAAAAATAGAAGTCCATCTATTTTTCCCAACTTGATCAATTATCCATAAACAACAACCTGCAATCCATGGACATGATCCATATGTCTAAAAATAGACATAGTCTAAAAATAGACTTGCGCCAAAAATAGCCTACGGGCCCACTTAGTGAAGGCAACTCTTTTCACTAAGCTCCATCATCTTGTTGCAATCTCAACAACACCAACCATCATAATAAATCTACCAGAGGTAAATGGTGTTTTCATTGTCATCTAATCTAGAGTTGTTAATTGTAGATTCAATGGTTTCGATCCCAAATAGGAAGATCTACCTCAGTGGTTATTCACCAACTAGAGTATAAATTATGATATTTAATTGTGATCCAAGTGATATTTTGTTGTACAAGTCGATATAAAAAAAGTTTTAGAAATTTTTCTAAATGAGGGGTCATGGTTTTGGGGGAAAGAAGAACTTCCATAACTCCATGGCTTCTAGAATTCGTTGCTACGTTAGTGGTGGTTATAAAAATGTTGATATGGGTGAGACTACACAATCTCCATCTACCTTTCTGGCACCATAAAGTGCTAGAAGGCTTTGGAAATTCATTGGGAAAGTTTTTGAGTGTGGATCTAGAAATAACTAAAAAATGTATTTTTTATTTTGTCAAGATTTGTGTAGAGCTAGACCCTAGTAAAGGTCTACTTGATCAAATTCATTTGGCTCACAAATATTTCAAGTGGACTCAACCATTAATTTTGAAAACGTGGAATTCATGTATTGTATCTATTTTCAAATAGGGTATTTGCAGAACACATGTCCACAAGCTAAAAATGTCACAAAAAGGAAAATGCAAATGCCCCAAAAGCCAAAGGGATGGTAGTTTCCAAAGGGATGGATTTTTTTAGATCCACATATTTCAGAAGATGAAGAAGAACAAATGATGTAGAACCATCAAAATATGGAAGTACAGAATCGAAAAGGAGCATAAGTGGATGGGAGAGTCATGAAGTAGTATGGTACTAAAAGTCACTTTAATGGAATGGAGGATCAATCCTGAACGATGGTTCTTAGCCAAGAGTTATAAAATCAACAGAGATCATAGTATTAGAGTAGTAGAAGGTGGATACATCCATTAAAAGGGAAGCGGGGGACATAAACAAAACCCATGTGTCTGAGAGTTCAAACTCAAGGAAAGGAGTTCCCATGAAGGTGGAGGGAAATCAACTGGAAATAGTAATGGCCAATCCCAATCAAGGAGGCTAGGGAAAGGTGGATAAAAAGAAAGGAAAAAAGGCAAAGATAAGTAATTTTTATCACACTTAGCCCCGAAAAATTTATGTAACTTTTTTTTATGCATCAGTTGAAACACTAACTTGATCAAATGCTTTCATACATCTAAATAATGTAATCTTGTTCCTTGTCTTTCAGGTTGAATAAAATTACAATGTTTTCTTTGGAAAAACACAAGTATAATAATTAGGTTTAGTATTATTATATTATATAATTATAAGATATTAATATATTTCAATTATAATTATAACAATTAGTATTATTATATTATACATATACTATGTTAATATTACTATGTTAATTTTAATGAATATATAATTATAACATTAGTACGTTTTAGTATTGAGTATTAATATTAGGGTTTTATTATAGGTAAAGATAAGTTAAGTATTCAACTAAGTGACTAAGTTTCAATTAACATTGAAACCTTATATTAAACCCAATATTATAAACCCTAACTTTGTAATGTTACAATGTGACGTTGAATAAATTACAATGTAATGTAAATTTGTGTTAATAATTGTGAGATAAATTTGTCACATTGTGACAATGTTTGTCACAATGTGAGATTGCATATATTTTGTACCATTGCAATGTCACAATATTAAACTCCAATATTATATCAAATATTATAAAACCTAACATTATTAAACATAATATTATAAACTCAATATTAAACCTTAATATTAATTCCAATATTATAAACCCTAATACTATAAACTTGATATTAAACCCAACATTATAAATCCTAATATTAAACCCAATATTATAATATATTATCGTGGTCAACTAGTTAAACAATGACTATCAAGGTTGACTTTGTTTAACTATGTTCACTAATGTGGTTAGCTATGTTTGAATATTAATATTAATTAATAATAATGGAAAGATATTATGTTTGACCAAAGATAAGGAAAGTTGACTATCAAACATAGTTGAACATACTCAACAACATTAGTAAATGTGGCTAACTAATTTTGTATTATTATAATGTGATGTTGAGTAAATTGCAATGTAATGTAACATTGTGACAACGATTGTCACATTACGACAATGTTTGTCACAATGCAACATCAGATAGATTTATGTACCATTTTGACATTAAAACATGTTTTATTATTAAAACCCTAATGGGTGAAAATGTGATGTTGGGTTACACTTTTTTTCCCTTTTTTGAGAAAAAATATCATTTTTAGAAAATATTCAAGTTTCGGCAAGCCAAAACAATTTTTCTGTTTACAATTTTATTTTACAATAAAAATAAAACTTGTCAAAAATTTTATTAGCTTTCTATTACTTATTTTTTAGAATATTTTTATTCATAATTCATATGTCAACTTAGACATTGTTTGACTGTGTGCTCTTTAAAAATCAAGGGATTCATAAAAAACCATATTTTCTGGAAATATTGTATTCTTTATTAAGTTGGAGTTTTTGAACAAAAATGTGTTGCAACAATCTAGACAGACTCTACTTTGATATCATTATATTTACGAAATCATCTGATGCACATCATAATTACTAGAATGTTTTGAATTGAACCAATATGAAAAAACTGCAAATGTTGAAGATGTTTAGCATAGCATCAGGTTTCTCAATAAAACTACCCATTACAGAAGATGAACCAATGTAATGAACCATAAATTTTTTATATCTTTTTACAATGTATTTTGGAAGATATAGAATTTTGATTTCACTGAATCATAATGACCTTCAAAAAAAAATTGCACAGATTTTATTCGAAAATTAATTAAAATTAGCAAATATCTATGAAATTACATAAAATCTATATCCACTAAACTTAAATTCAATTCTACAAATGATGGTATCGGTTCCGAAAGTAAATTCACCAAATTTGATGGAGTTTAACCATCTCAAAGTTTGAAAAAGGTGACCAGAGCCAAGTTGTTGCAGATTTGCAGGTTAAAGTAGTTCATCAGAACTAAAAACACATTTAGTCGAACTTCTATTTGTCATTGACGCTTGTTAAAATAAATGGAAAATTAATTCGGTCGAATTAATTTAAAAGTTTAGCCAATTTTTTTTTAAAGTTCGGCCAAAATTGTGTCTATATTTTTACCGGCCTCAAAAATGAAACAATGCAACCCTCGGGAAAAAACGTTTCATCTGAACGATATAAATAAATGAAACTAAAACATTATTTTCGCACTCTTTCCTCATTTGGACTAAACTTTTAAACTAAATCTTTTGGGATGAATTTTTAAAGGAAATGTTTTGGGTTGAATTTTTAAATTGAGTTTTTTGGGCTTAATTTTTAAAGTACGTATTTTGGGTTGAATTTTAAAGTGAGTTTTTTGTGCTGAATTTTTAAAGTGAGTTTTTTTTAATTAAATTTTTAAAGTGAGTTTTTTGGGCTGAATTTTTAAAGTGAGTTTTTTTTAAGTGGTTTTGTTTGTAGAGTTTTGAAATTGACTTTTTTGGGTTGGATTTTAAAAATCTATATAGATTGAATTATCATGGGAAATCAAATAAATTTCAAGAGAAAATATGATCACATAAGAGACATTGAGGTTCGTGGAGAATACTCGAGAAATTATTACAAAACAAAGAAGGAAGAATGCTTAAATATTGAAAGGGAAAATCAATCTCAACTAGAAGTTGGAGCAAGTATGTAAATGTCAATATTATAAATTATACTTAAAATTTAACTAGTGTATTATGAAATTTAAGTTTTATTTGATGAACTAATTTGAAAAATATTTAGCAACGTAAACAGAGAGAGATATTCCTCATAACATTGATGATGAGATTGAAAATGTTGAAAGACAAAGTGAAAAAGATAATGAACCAATGATTGATGATGTTGTTGAAGATGTTGAAAGAGATTTAATTGAAGAAGTTGAATCACCTTTAGGTATGTATATATATGTCATGTGTATTGTTGAAAGTATACATATTTATCAATTTCAATTTCATTCAAACTCTATTTTCTAATTTAATTATTTAATAAATATTTATATTCATTTACATTTAATTCTCATATGTACATATGAAATCAATATCAATGATGAGATGTTAGAAAATGTTGACACTAGCACATATGGACATAAAAAAGTTGACCATGTTATACGATATCATGTTAAGCTCATTATTGATAAGTTCTTCAAAGATGAAAACATGATAGTTCAAGCTCAATATTTGTGAGGTCCCTTAACATCAAATAAATAAAAAGAGGCTACAACACTATTGGGTATTCCAAAATCAATGAGAGATAAAAGGGCGAAGGAAAATGCGATTCAAAAGATAAATAGTGCTTTAAAATAAATTGGAATATCTAAAAAGAAAATTAATATAGATGCATGTAGAGAAATATAGATGGCAGGGGTTTCATCAAGTACTAAAGAAAATTGTTTGGTAAAATCTATGGCAAAAGCATAGGGAGCTCATGAAAAACATTGCACAAACATAAGAAATTTTGATTTCCAATAGATATAAATGATAAGCTCACTTGTTGGATAGTTATTTGTAGGAAACCATACAAATATAGACTTGGAGAAGATGTTAAGAAAATAACATATAAATATTAGATGAAAAATTCACATGCTTCACCAAAAGCAAGGGATGTGATGCAGTGAAGAATAACATGAAATCAGTATGAAGAACATGAAAAAATATCTTGGACACCACTCAAATAGAGTTGCTCAATAATTTCATAGAAGCGAATCGTGGAATTAATGTCTCAATCAATACTTTTGTGCAACAAAAACCATGGTATGTTAAACCTATCACTATATGCAACACTTGTTATTGTCATTATCATGTGGAATTTCAATTATGTTATGACGCCTTCATTAATTTTGGAAAATTTCACCTCCTCCTTCCACTATCCATGATTTCATATCTGAAATTCTATTTCCAAGAGAAATTAATGAATTATTTTACCAAAAGAAATGTGTTAGTGGTAAAAAATGTGATCATTGTGGAAATTTGACTTTATTTCACAAGAAATATTCTGTTGATATAAATGATCAATCATTATCTAACCTAAGAGTGAAATGGAAGAGATATGAACCTATCCATACATTTATTAGTTCAAATAGTAGTACAAGTGCTAAAAGGGTTGATTTACATGAACAAGAAATTTCTGTGATAGAGTGTTTGAAGAAATTTAAGACAAAAATTTATAAATACACCAAGAATTTGCATAGAGCTCGATGGAAAGACTTGCAATTCAAAATTATTGTGAAATGTTTCCACGAGGGACCATTTTGTCAATAGTTGATTTTGCAAAGAATTACACATTTGTTGCAAAAAATAAAATACAGAGTGAATATTATCATTCTTAGAATGTCTCTATTCTTATCCATATTATATATAGACATGTTGAACAAAATGTTGATCATATAGAAAGCACGAGTGAGAATCAACATGTTATTAAAAAATATTACTTTTATATCAGCGATGATTGTACACATGATACACATTTTATAAAACATTACTTTGATAAGATTTATGACTCATTGGAAGGTCGTGGAATAAATTTCAATGAACATTGGATATGGTCATATGGATGAGCAAGTCAATTCAAATCTTCATGATCATTATTTTGGTTGTGTCTTCTTCATAAGAAAACCCACATTAAACATTGTTGGAATTTCTTTGAGACTGGTCATGGAAAAGGAGAACATGATAGTGTAGGGGCATGTATAAAACAAGCACTTCGAAGATATCAAATGGATGACTCTGCAAACTAACTTGTCTTAGCTAACCAAATTATTCAATGGTGCATTGTTTCACTAAGCCATGAGAATAACCTATGAAAGGAGGTATGGAGGTATGTGCATATATACAAATTAACTTGTATATAGTTTTAATATATGATAATTTTTCTTAATTTTCTAATTTTAAACATTTATGAATTATATATTTTAAACAATATCATGATGATTATATTTGATAAATAAATTGTATTTTAAATAACATATTTAAATTCTTGTTTGAAATTAATATAGGTTTTTTTGGCATATTGGATTCCAAGATGTAGATAGATTGATTACATATGAAGCTCACATAGTAAAAGGGACTCAAAAATTGCATTCAATTAAAACAAAAGATTACCAAAATGAATTTACATTTAAAGAAAATGTTCTTGCTTTTGTATTGTTTTCATAGAGGACACACAATCCAATTATGTTTGTGAAAACAATATGTACGTAAAATCTTGGCAACATACAAAACTAAATATAAGGGGGGAAATGTCAGTTGCAAGCTTCGAAGAGATGGAATTACAGGAGACTATATTATCATCTGAAGGTGATTGAGTTTTTGGTCTTGTTAGGGAAGGTAACATTTCAATTTCTTTCAAAGGATATATATATGTTTTATGTTTTTAAAAACATTGTGCATAAGTATCTAGATAATAGTTAAAATATAGATATATAGAAATAGATTGTAAAATCAAGTCCATGTTCATAAATTTAATTTCATGTTAATTATGATACGAATTAACACTCTTTTTATTGTGCAAGAGATGTTTTTGATGTAGTTGCACCCATTAAAAATATAGAAAATGTCAAGTATTATTTGATTCAATGCATTGAATGAAAGATGAAGTTATTGGAAGACTATGGTGATAAAAGTTTTATATATGAAAGAGGGTCTATTATACTGAAAGATTATTTTTTCCAAGAAACTCATCAAACTGAGAGTAATGTTTACTTTAAGCACTATCAACCTAATTTCATAAGTTGTCAATATACTCACTTGGTGTGTGTAGTGCACATAAAGTTGATAGAGGTTCAATAAATAAAAATTGAAAGTTGAAAAATGAAGAATGTCAAAAGTTGACCTTGAACGGATCATTGAGGATGGCATTCCATTAGAAAATTTTTAATTGAACTACCCAACAATTTCCTCTCCTTGGATTCATATTTTAGAAATTAGAGTTCAAGTACATTGTTATCCTTTCTTTTTGTGCACTCTTAAGTTGTACATTCTTAAGAATGTGATAATGTAAAAGCAATGCTCATTGGGTATTGTGTTGAGTTACAAATTTATATGTATACTACCTGCTATGTAGGTGTATTGAGGATTTGATGCTATTGATATTATGTTTTCATGCACGACAAGAAATTTATATGTATACATTCTCTGGTCTTAAACGATTTCATACATGAATGAAAATTGTATTAACCTTTCTACACATGAATTAAAAATGTACATACCATATTTTATAATGCACTTTTAAGTTACCATTTTTTTATACATCTGCAACAAATTATAAGATTCATTCAAATGCAAAAGGTACTATGTTTTGTAATTTGCAATATTATTATATTCATTTTAAATAAATTGACAAAACAATTTTAAACAAAACTTAAGAATCATATACTAATAGTATAAGAATGATTGAATGAAAAATGTACATACCATGTTTTATAATTCAAATTTAGTTTATGATTGTTTTAGACATCTACACCAAATTATAAGGTTCATTCAAATGCAAAATGTACCATGTTTTGTAATTTTCAATTTTAGTAGATTAGTTTTAAATAATGTTAGGTCCCTATAATACTAGTGTATTCCCTCATTGTTATTTTTAGTGTAGCCCCTTTATTGTTATAGTTCTACCCATGTAGTCCCCATATTGTTATTATTCTGCCATATAGAAGCCTATTATTATTATTGTTGTGCCCTTACATTATTAATGTTATGTCAGCTTTGATTATATTGGGACCCCTTCACCTCATATATATAGAAAGGAGGTTTTCCTATTTGAATCATTCAAGAATTGTTCATTTGTCTAACGTAAAGGAGGTTTCCCCCTCGAAGAGGCGAATTTTGAGGTCATTGATCTATCTCTTCTTCTATTTTTTGAGTTGGTTGCATAACATTTGGTATCACAACTTTGGATTCTAGAGTTTCATTTCTTCAAACAGGTCATCTTAGAATGTTTACTATAAAAAAAATTCTACGAGGGTTCAGAAGCTAAAATATTTACCGCGTGGAGGAAAAATCTCATAGAACTTCATGTAAAAATTTTAGATATTGGTTCACTATATTTTTGGACATATGGTCTAAAGAAAAGTTAAGGTTTTTTTGGGCTCCATGATTCTGTCTCAAACAGGTGACCTAGGGAAAATCGTCATAACCTTTTTTATAGTAGGCTTTAGAAACTGATATTTTTACCACGTGGATCTGAAATCGCACAGAACTTCATGTAAAAATCTTAGATCTTTCGTTATATTTTCTAATATATGCTCTTAGGAGGTTAGGGTTGTTTTGGGCTCCAAAATTCTATCTCAAATAGGTGACCTACGGAAAATTGTCATAACTTGGATTCAGGCATTAGATTTGAATTCAATAAAATTTTACTGAAATTGCATGGACTATAGCTTTTTGTATATAAATTTTAGGGTTGAAGGTTGAAACAGTTATACATGGCATACCATACAACTTCCCTCTACTAAACCAGTCCATAATATGGCCATCGTGGGAGATTTGGCATTACTCTTTATTGAAGAATCTAATCTTGGTCAGACTTGTGGGATTGGAGAAAAGGGATACAATAGGATGAAATTTCAGACCTTGGAGATATGAGATTATAGATATACAACAAATTCAATAGCGATCTCCTAGAAAGCAAAAAAAAGGTGTGTAGTTTTTTAAAATATGCATAAGTTTTGTTTGAAAACTTATTTTGAAGTGATTCAAAGGGAACAGTGAAGAAAAAATATCATTAATTGATGCTCCAAAGAAATAAAATGGAAACACCTAGTAAGAAACCTGAAATCTCTACCATGACACATGAAGAAGAGGAAGAAATGCAACATGATAAATCAAAATTACAAGACCAAGTGCAACAAATTTCACTCTTACAAAAAGTAACAGAAGCTAATATGGGTGGTTTGAAGAATGGAATTGAAGCTAAGATAAATGGTTTGAGAATGGCATGGAAGCTAAGATCAATGGTATAGAAGAAAAATAGAAAGGAAACATTGAAGATTTTAAGAAATACATGGAAGGTTTGAAGGAAGGTTTGACAAAGTTGCTACAAAAATGGTTTCCTAATGGCAAAAAGACAGTAGAGGAAACTCATGGTGAGAAAAAGATAAATGTTAATCATGATTTCATAGAATCTAACGTTGGATTGAAGACCTACCATATTCCAAAGATCGATATGAGTAAGTTTGATGAGAGGGATCCTATAACATGGATACTAGAGATGGACCAATATGGTGATCTCCATAATGTTCAAAATACACAAAAGGTATGTATTTCAACTTTATATCTAGAACCTAATTAGTTTGTATGGTATTGATCACTTTTCTCTTGTAAACAAATTGTCACTTGGTCAATTTTTATAGAGGAAATGATAGCACTGTATAAGGATACAAAGAGAAACAATTTCTTTAGCCAATCGAAAATATAAAAAAAAGGGTTCGATGGTAGATAACATTGAGCACTTCCAAAAATTGAATATAAGGGTAAATTGTATTCTAGAGGAGAATATGATTAATGTCTTCATAGAGACTTAAAGGATAACATCCAACATGAGGTTGGCCTCTGGGAACCTAATTCATTAGAGAAGAAATTCAGGTTGGCAAGAAAAATTGAAAGCAAAATTATTGCAATAAGGAAGCCTACCACTCATAACTATAAACATGGAAGTGTTGTTGCTCCTAGCCTTCTACAACATACAAGGTTGACACTACAAAAATTTGAAGAAAAAAGAGAAAAAGGGATTTTTTATAGTTGTGATAGAAAATACACTAGCAATGACCACTTTGCATGACATTAATTTGTGTTGTGAGTAGGGTTATTGTGGAACTCAAACCACTTTCCTACATCTTTCTTTGTCTTCCCATTGCCATTATTTTCATGTAGCTTTCATGAATTTTTTTGGGTCATTCCACCTTGACTACGTCCTTTAGTTTGTGGTTTGGTGGTGCTTTTTTCCCTACTTTGGATTCTCAAATCCAAAGTCTCGCTTCTTCTATTTAAATTCCTACTTGACCTTGACAACATATCGATATGTTGAGCCAAGGACGAGATGTCCATGAACTCCATTTTTCCCTAGATGTATTTGTGTAGGAAACCATGAAACTTGAGCACTAGATGTTCCTCAGAGTCCTTTGATACCTAGCTTTGTGCATAGGGTATGAAAGATATTCGTGAACTCTGACACTTATTGTTGTATAGGTAAATCCCCTCTACGGATAGAGGTGATCCCTACTAGCCCAACAGGTGTCTAGCAACAATCGAACAATGCTACACCGCAGGTTCCTAGTTGTAATTAACAAGTGGGTGAGAGCAACCTACTTGGATTCCAACGCTTGTTTGTCGAAGAGATACTCCTCTCGCTCCTTCGCTCCAGCCGATCACAATTCCCCGCTATCCTCGCGGACGAACACCTGCACAAGCAAAAGAGAGAGAAACACAAGCGTAAAATCTACTAGCAACAACTATGTATCGGTCAGGAAAGATACAATTTGCATTAATCAATCATTGAACAAATGTAAATGGAACCATAAGAGTAGTCATCTATCTTTATTAACAAGAAGTAGAGTAAGGTACAACCGAAGTCCTGACGCTGAGTCCTTCTCTAGAGGGTCCAGCCAGCATATCTTCCAAGCATTCACCTTTGAAACAAATCTCCCAAGTCAAAAAGGTCTCTCTCTCACATACAAGGCAACAAGCTCATGACCTTCCTCAAGCTCAAAGCAATCCTCACACAACACACCAAATGCCTACAAAGAGCAGCACTAAAATACACTAAGAATTCCTCAATCAAAGTCCATATGTTCCAAACTATCTAACTAGCTGCTCATGGGCAATGGAGGAGGCTTATAAAGGAGAAGGAGTCTCCATGAATAGGTAAAGGATGAGCTTTCCCACAAGATAAGTGGATGGTCAGTCGAACAGACATGCCAGAGAAAGGATGGCGACCTCAACAATGCTAACAACCAAGTCTGGAGGGATCTGGAAGGTTGGTTGTTAGAACAATTTCGCCCAAACAGGATCAGCGCGGGTGAGACACTGAGCTGGCGCGCTGACATCGCAGATCAGCTATAGAGGAGGTCTGGTCAGCGCTCAACAGGGCAAACGGAGGGTGCGTTGTCCGTAAAATGGGACCAACGCGGAAAACACGTGTGCTTCCACGCTGGCAGCGCATCAGTAACACTAACCTCCACCTGTCAGCGCAGTTATTTAATTAACAGACGCGATGATTCATTTAACTTAGGCAAAGAGGGTTTTTTAGCGATTTTGAGGAGCATGAGCATAGGTGAATATGGTTTCACAACACAGTAGGGAGACTGGCATGATGGCGGTGACATTTTACTGTGTAACAGGAGCGCTTAAAGGAATGTGTAGAAATAGGGGTGTGGGTTTAGACGGTAGTAAGCAGTATATCGGGTTCCCTCAAAGTTGTAAGTGGTTTCCTAAAATTTTATGTGATTAGCCTCCTTGACCGACACGTAGCATGGGGAAACCACCAATTTCGTGTGCCCTCAGGTGGATAACAATCAGACATAAATCCATGTGATATTGCACAAAGGCTGTTGGATCTGGCGAGGTAGATCAACTGTGAAGGTTTGACTGAGCTGGTTGGTGAGTAGGTGCACAATAGTCATCGGATCTGACAAGGCATATTGATGATTGGGATTTAAAGTGCCCAAAGTCAAACGCTAAAAGTGAATTCAGGTTGTGAATGGTCAATTTGCTGTGTGAGGCGATCTACGGTTAAAAACCATTTGAACGTGAATTAACAACTTCTGCTTAGCTTTTTATGCCAAAGGAGAATGACAGGGATGTGAGGGAGATGAAATGATGGGAAGGGAGTGAAACAAAAGATGACCATTTAAAGGAACATAGTGATATGAAATGAGATCAGTGACTGTGTTAAACAACAAACTCCCTGTGAAAACCAAAACCCTAGGTTTTTGGGGTTGCTGCAGGGTTTCTTCCTCACGTCATGGTCCCAAAGGGAGGAGGTGAGGTCGATACACTTGTGGGAAACCTTGTGGATATTTCCTTTGCTACCATGCTAATTGAATGAAATCATAAATGAAGAAAACTGAAACACAACTAATTTGTTCTACCTTGCTATAATGGAAATAAACAGAAAAGTAGGAAACTGCTTAAGTACATGAACATAACAAGAAAGTTATGCTATCATGTTGTAATGGGAATGAACTTACTGAAGTAAATGAATAGAAATCTATGCTACTTAACAATACAATAAATAGGAGCTTTGGTTGCTAGGGTCGGGACCTGACCCAAGAGCTTCAACCCTTTGGGTTAACTTAGTGGTCGCTCAGAAGAAAACTTATCTTCATTATAAAAACACTGTATTACATCAAGAAATGTTACAGGTCTAGTTCTACAGCCAAAAGTTCGAATTGTTTCTAACTCTTGTAACTGACTATTGGTGCCTAAAAAAATTGAGGTCCTAAGCCTCTCTATTTATATATCTAAAGTCTCTAATGACTTCCCTCAAAATTAGGGAGGTACAACGCCCAACTTAATGAGAAACTTGTGCTTTCACTTTCACTAGCTCGATTGCCTTCTAGTAGGGAGGCTTGGCTACCAACTCAAGATAAAATTGTACTTTCACTTGCTTGCCTGTCTTCTAGTACACCTAATTTGGCTGTTTTCACATTCACTTGCTTGGCTGCCTTCTAGTACTCCTAATTTGGCTGTGTGTACTTTCAGCTGATAGAGGGATATTCGAATGGAGGGGTAGTAAATGAGGATGATTTACCTCCCGTAATTCCTCTCCCTTGTCCCATCTGAGTTTTTACCAAGGTATTTTACCATAGTTCCTTGCTTTTACCTTTTATCCCTACATTTCCCCTACTTTTATCCTTTATTTCTGCATTACGTGCACATTAGACCGCAAGGAAAAATATCCAACTCTAACTCATATCATAAGAAAAATATAATAAAAAGTATGCAATAAGTTGTGAGAATAGTTGGCTTGACTAAGATAGGAGGTTAATTGAGGTCAATTAAGGCTCATATAATTATTCAATGATGAGGCTCATCATCATTCTCCAAAGAGATCAAGGAATTAAAGGTATGATAAAAATGCAACCGAAACTCAATCCGAATATTTCTTGATTCTGCTCTTTCTAGTTCCTCTCCTCCATATTTTTTTGATAGCTAGTTGGTAGATAGTGGGGATTCTATACATGTTACTAACTATAGATAAGTCTTCTCAGACTTGGTTGAGAGGGAGTCTGATTTGAAGATAATACTTGGAGACAATTCTACATATCTTGTGAAGGGGTTTTGATTTGTTTTTTTTCATTTGAATTATGGTCAAACTATACATCTGCATGATGTCTTATAGGACTCGGGACTAAAGAAGAACCTTGTCTTAATTTCTTCGATGGAAGACAAGGGCTTCAAGGTTGCATTCATTAATGGAAACATCCTTTCTTGGCCAAGGTGAACTAGCGAGAGATTCCTTCAAACTTGGGACTAGAAATGAAGGCCTATGTAAATTTTGTGGGAGCCCTGTTCAAGCCTTGGTTCATGATACTTATCATCAATGTGAGTTTTGGAAAAAAAGATTCACTCGCCTTCACTATGAAGCCTTGCCTAAGGTGAGAAGTATGGTTTTTGAAATGGCCAAGATTCAAATAAATCATGATGGTGTTTGTTAGGGATGTGAAAGTGGAAAGAAGGTGAAGGGACCATTCCCTTCAAGTAGAAGCAATACCAATGGAATACTTAAACTTATACATTTTGATCTGTGTGGACCCATGCCAATGACCTCTCTTGGTGGCTACTTGGACTATATAATATTTGTGGATAAATTCTCAAGACTTGTAATTTATTCTTGAAGAACAAGGACCAAAAATTTGATATGTTCAAGGAATTCAAGGCATTGGTGGAAAATCAAACCAGAAAGAAGATCAAAATTTTCACGTCTGCTAATGGATGAGAATTCACTTCAAATGAATTCATTGACTATTGCAAGAACGTTGGAATCAAGAAGGAGACCATGAAAGGAAGAATAGGACTATCATAGAAGTAGATAGAGCCATGTTGCATGATTAAAGGATGCCAAAGTTTTTATACGGAGAAGGTGCTAACCTTGATGTCTATGTTGAATATAGGAATCTTTGGTAAGCCTTGGGTGACAAGACTCTCATAGAAGCTTTCATAGGTTTAAAGCTTGAAGTTGTACACTTCAGAATCTTTGGTTTCGACATTTACTTTTATGTGCCAAAGGAGAAGAGGACAAAACTATAAGCAACAAGAAAGAAGGGTACTTTTGTTTCTCACTATGAAAATTCTAAAGCTTATAGAATATATGTACTTGGTCAAAGGAGTATAGAGTTTAATAAGGATGTTACATTTGATGAAAATGTTTCCCTTGGGAAAGAAAAGGACACTCCTCCCCGTGTAAATGTTGAAAGAAAGAATGATGCCATGGATGTACAAGAAGATCCCTTATGCCTGAGCTTGAGCTTGATCTTGCTAATGATCCCTTGGAACCCATGGACCCCATGTATCCCCATCCATGTGATCCTCCACCATTATGGTTTCATGACACCTTACATGATGTTAAGAGACATGTTGTTGCAAGAGGAATCTTTAGGGAAAGTAAGAATCCATGCCAATATCAAAGATATGTTGTAGTTATGAATAACATTATACAAGTTGAACCATGCACTTTTGAAGAAGCATTGAAAGAGAAATTGTGGAAGGATTCTATGGCTGAAGAATATGATCCATTATGAAGAACGATGTGTGGGAAGTGGTTCCAAGATCCGAAAGAAATTTCGTTGTAACTTCTAAATAGATATACAAAATCAAGCATGGTGCGGATGGAAGTATCAAGAAGGACAACGTGAGATTTGTGGCTATAGGCTTCTCTTAGAAAGAGGGAGAGGACTATGATGATATTTTTTCACTTGTTGCCCGATATAATACCATATGATTTGTCGCTACTCAAGGATGGAAACTTCACCAGATGGATGTAAAGACTGCATTTCTACATGGCATTCTCAAGGAAGAGATATACTTGGAGCAATGACATGGCTTTGAGGAGCATGACAAGAAGACTCATGTGTGCAGGTTGAAGAAATCCCTTTATGGATTGAAGAAAGCCCCAAGGGCTTGGTATGCCCACGTTGATAGCTATGTAATGAATCTTGGATTCACTAGAAGCAATGTTGATTCAAATATATACTTCAAAGTCATCCAAGGTATGCCCCTGATTTTGGTATTACATGTTGATGATTTATTCTTGAAAGATGGAGAGCCTCTTATTCTCTAGTGTAAGAGAGCGTTGGCCTCTAAGTTAGAGATGAAAGACCTTGTTTTGATGCACCACTTCTTGGGGCTAGTGATATGGATTTAAACAAGAATGAAACGAATTACATATATAACCATAAATACAATGATGCAGTAGAAATAACACTTCATTTCATTAATATCAAATATTGAAATATGCTTACAAATAGAATGGAAATAAGACTGGCTCGGGTGATGGTAGCTTATCTTTGAGAAGAGTTGTGGGGGCTACACACCCCTGAACTGCATTAGAATGAGGCTCAAGGGCCTTTTTATTTTTGAAAAATAAGAGAAAACCCTAAACAACCAAAACCCTAACCCGAGGAGATGTAACACCAAGATTTTATGGGCCCCGTTGGGGTGAGTTGGACAACCAACTTCCTGGGGTCGCGACTTGGTCATATTATCTTCATTTGACGTGCATGATAACCCATTGGAAAGATCTCTCCAAGGAATACGAAAAAAAATAATAATTCAACAAAAAATCGATTGCGATAGATTTCCCAAAAAACGTTGTTTAGGGCCTCAAAATGGCTCTGGAAGTTTAGGACCTGAAAAGCTACTAAATATAGTAAATTGTGCTACAATTAAGGAAACTAAAAAAAATAAAAGAAACAATGGTGGGGTCCAAGTGGAATTGGGGGGTGGCCACCAATATGGGTTAGTTGGTAGAGCGTTTAGGAATATTCTTAGGTTGAGAACTAGAGGGAGTTTGAACAATGAGACGGTTTGAGTGACTTCTCGTGACAATAGGGGAGTGAACAATTTTCGTTTTATGATTACCCTTAGCCACTTAAAGTTGGATTTCCCTCCTAGCTTCATTTGTTGACAAGCCTCTTAGACCATATGTCAATAAGGGGACATGGCTTGGACTGAAGTTCTTCACATAGCCTAAGTAGTTTGAATAATCACTCATGACGAGTTTAAATGATTGGTTAGCCTTGGATTCTCCTCCAATTATGAAGGAAAGAGAATGGGGAATATGCTATAGTTATCCTAAAGTTATATATGTATGTACACCTAAAGCTAATGTACTATTTTACTATACCTAATCTACAAGTTAAATAATTAATAAGACTTAATACATTAATAAAGTTAGTAATTAATGTAAAACACTAAATTACAATAAATAATATAGAACTTGTACATGAAATATGATACAAAAGGAATGAAACTAGGAAGTGCTATAGCCCATGATAATAATAAAGAATAATATTTTATTTGTATAATACTGAATATTCAAAATACTACCTAAATAACTAAATTTAAATTATATATAAAATTATAATTTAAATATTGATAACTCTTAATATGAATCTTTGTAAACTACAGAAAACTAAACAAACTCCAAATCATCTAAACTTGCTTTCAAATTTCACATCAAAAATAAAATTCAATGCACATATATGTAATCACCTAAAGCTAACTTGGCCAAGGAAAAATTTAAATAACCTTAACAATTTCTATGAAATAGTAAATCTCATAGCACTTATATGAAACAATTTAGCAAACAAGCAATAAGAGACTATGTAAACACATAATTTGTTATAGTGGAAGTATTAGTCCCACTTGACAAACAAAACACTTACTACAAAGACCTAAATTCTAAAAATTCTTTCTGAAAATTCAGACGCAAGTAATGGACAGATCAACATTATCCTTTCAAACTTTTGACATAAAAGAGTAACATGGAATAAAGATATAAACATGAATAACACAATAAAAAAAGATGCAATCAATCAATGTTGATTTAAAACTTGCAGTCATGCAAATAACAACATTATTTCTTCACAATTTCCCAAAACACATGGTTATAATAAACTAGATAAGTAACCTTGGATCTCAAGCATGATATATACAATTAAGCATTGGATTGTTGAATTTGTTCAAATAGTGAAACAACTTACTGTAAGTTATCACAGGTTCCACAATCACTCCCGCATAATTAATATCCTTCCTCCCATTCTTTCAAAAATTTGAGGGTTTATATGAGCAGTGGACACTCTAAAGGTGAATCCTAGAAAATAAAAACAATGTTTCCAAAATAACTTTCACAATCTAAGTACTATGACTTCTTGGGCTTAATTATAATTGTCTTAAACAAAAATAACACAATCAACTAATAAGGTGTCCATTGTGATTTGAAAACATTGAGCTAAATCCAGAGTAATTGTCCTACTGAAAACCAATACCAGCACCTAGAAGATAAGGAGTATTGGTTACAAACTTGAAACATGAAATTAATAATTGCTAATCATATTAGAAATTCATAATTGATAATCATATTAATATAGAGCAGCTATAGAATCTCAAATTTTGTAGCTAGTCTAAAAAATAACAAACTAAATAAAACAAATAAGCATGCCTTGCCAAATGTACAACTTGTAAATAAACAAATGACATCATATTATTTGGCAGAAATTTGAGTATGAGGATCTGAAGTTATAACTATTTTGACATTAGAAAATTTGATGATAATGTAAGTATTTATAATAGTTTGGAGATTTTTGTAGTGAAATTTGTGGGATTGAAATGTAAGTATATGATGACTACCACTTTTGTTCCAACTGAGAAGTCTTTTTGTATAGTTGATTGTCCCTAATCTTATTCATCAATCTTAATTAGTCGTTTTCTTATTGAAGTTGCAGAATTTTATGCTCCCAATACAGAACAATAATAATATAATGTTGCTACCAATACATACCTTGGGTACATACATTGTTATAATATTTATATTGAAAATGACTATCACAATTATTATCATTATTCTAAGTTGGAGTATTACCATTAACAGATTCATAAATATGATGTGGTTGAGACTTATTTTTCTTTAAAACATGCTCATAGAAAGACTAGACATCAACATGGAATTCTTTAGCTGGGACTTTATTTTCTTTGTTTCTCTTATCCCTAGATATTTTTAGAGCTATCTATTTTCTCTTAATTCTAGATTGAGGGTTGGGACCTGGCTAACCATTTTCTTCATTGTGTGTAGGTTTAAAATGGAGATAATGATCTTAGAGGGTTAGCTCAATATCATCTTTGAATTCTGTCCCACTTCAATGTGCTAAAATTATGTTTTCTTAGCCATGTTTCGGATTACATGAGGAGTGTCAAAACCCAGGTTTTGAGCATATTTTCCTCATATAAATTTGACATCTGAATTTGACAAATTATCAAGGCCAAAACCATCAACAGCATGAGACTTAGTAAGTCCAAAGCCACTAGTTGAAACCCTAGGATGGTTTTCCTATCTATCATTAACCCGAGGTTTTTAAAAATCATTTAGATACAAGAAAGATTTATGGTAGTCCCTAGACTTAGCCAAATAAATTTTAGCCAACATACAAATTAACATGTGATAAAATAAAGATAGATTAGCCATTTTATATGAACTTATGTAAATAAAATGACAGATTAAGCTTAAAGCTCAAAACACAATTAACAAGGATAAATGATACAAAAAAAAAGAGTGTATGTACATTCATAGGTGATAAAGAGCCAAATAAAATAAAGAAAATCCTACCATTTGGTCTTAAGGGACTAAACATACATAACTTTCACCTCATAAGTGTAATTGTTTGAAACCAAAAAATCTACCAAGGGATTTCATGCACAAGATGATTTTTGGACAAGTTCTCACCATCAATAGGAAGATGGGCTGCTTCAAAACTAAAGCTTACATTTATCTGCATTTCAATATCATCAACCTTATCCTTTCAATGATTGTAGGTAGAAGAAAAACATTGAACACATCATCATTGTAACCCTTAAAACTTTGAATACAATATCACCACCCACCCTATTGGAAATGAGCTAGGTATTCCTCATAAGACTCTATAATCTCACCACCAATAATCTTGGTTCAAACTATAGGTTCCATGAGAGGATTCGTTCATATAAGGCAAAAAAGGTTTCACATAACAAACCCTACCCTTATAAAATGACATGTAATTTGAAACTTGAAACTTCAACGAAAAGAATGTGGTATAGAACCTTAGGGCATGAAATGACTAACTGGCATGAAATACCAATTGTACAGTGTGATCATGATAGGAGTTCAAAGTAGAAACAAAACTAGGAAGTGTGAGATATTCTAACCATGTGATGAGTATTCAGTTTTCAAAACCAATGCTTCCCAACTTACATAAACAAACCCATGTCGTTATGTATCCACAAGATTTTCCCCATTTTCCCATAGCTAAAACTATTGCATGTACACACATAACTAGTGGTTTCTAAGTGTCAACTCTAGAAATTATGACTTATCACTTGCACAAATCCATAGGGATTTCTCATTAATTATGAAAAGAAACAATGTGTGGTGTTAAATTAAATCACTTCAAACCAGAACAATTAACTGTCTAGAATATAAATCCCAAGGTTTAAAAATACTAGGTGGTGTCATATATATAATTTGAAAGGTTGAAACTCTTAATAAATCATGGAATATGAACAAATATAAAATGGAGACACATGTTACAAATTATAACAAGGTCTTAAAATAACCAACTAATTCATAATCCAGAAATATTCAAAACCATATTGTATACAAAATACCATGTCATAAACATAACTTCAATCCATAAACAAAGTAAGAGAGAACATAATAACAAAATAAATGCACCCAGTTCACATGTAGAGTTGATTCAACATATTCTATAACATCTTGAAATTACTCATATTAAGAAATAGAATGTGATAGCTATGAGGGTCTATAGATAGTGTAACATTATGTATGTGGCAAAACAATCATCAACCAACCAATTGTGGTTAAGATTTGGAAATGTTCCTTTAAGACTAGGTGGTGTCATATAGTTTGAATGGCTGAAACTTTTAATAAATCATGGAATATGAACCAATATAAAATGGAGACACATGTTACAAATTATAACAAGGTCTTGAAATAACCAACTAATTCATAATCTAGAACTATCCAGAACTATATTGTATACAAAATACTGTGTCATAAACATAACTTCAATCCATAAACAAAGTAAGAAAGAGTATAATAACAATATCAATACACCAATTTCACATGTAGAGTTGACTCAACATATTCTATAACATCTTGAAATTGCTCATAATAACAAAGAGAATGTAATAGTTATGAGGGTATAAAGATAGTGTAACATTATGTATGTACCAAAACAATCATCAACCAACCAATAGTGGTTAAGATTTGGAAATGTGCCTTTAAGCTCTTGCCCGATCATAATAAGATATTATAATGAATAGAAAAATATGTCAAATTTTAAATGAAATTAACACACTTATCACAAGGGCCGATAAAATCTCTGTTTGGAAAAGTTAATTGTCAAACCAAGGTATAAAACAAAATAACAAAAGTTGAAAATATTAGAAAAGAGGACATTTCATTTGAAAAATGCTAGGGGAATCTCTTGGGTAGCTATCCAAAATGCTATGATAAAACATGCATTAGTGCTTCAAAATGTATTTCCAAATTGGCAGATTCTCTATAACAATGTAAAATACACAGAAATTCTTTGTAAGAATGTAGAAAACAAGAATATACGAGCCACATCGAATCTAGGTTTCGGAAAGATAGAGGGAATATCTTCATTCCATCCATATTCTGATCCCATTAAAACCTTCATAATTTTTTAGTGGCAAGATTGTAGAAAAGAAAAGGCCTCATTTATGTCAACAATTTAGAGTATAAACAAAATATACAAAACAATGATTCATCTCATCGATTTTAATAATTTATGCATTAGTTTGGTTAGAAACCACATCTACTCAAAAAGGATTGCGTCATAACCAGTTACTAAGAAGTGGGGGAGCTCTAATCTGTCAAAATGGCAAAAACCCTCGCTTCCTTTCCCTATGCAGAATCCCTAGTATATACCTAACAGACATTCCCTAGTTTTGTTATTCTCTAACTGTAACCAACGCCTGCTTACCCTCCTGCTTATATTTGTACACAACTTTTAAATAGCCAAAAAGGATTTAGGTAAGCGACATTCAATGGTGTCCAAAATGTATCTCGTCTTATGGTAACCATCACATCTCTGATCCAGAACATAATTCTTAGCAGACTCTGGGTGGCTGCACCTCTGCAAAATCTCACACTCTGCTTGATAGCTGTGGTTGTAACGACTCCTCCACATTACATATACAAATAATAATTTTTTTTTATATTACAAGGTTTGCATCATTACACTCCTAATTTCGAGTTGAAATAGCTCTGTACTTTTCTATTAATGAGTTAGGTACCATCGTATCCATGATATCAGATCTTTGATTAAAGGTCTAACTGACATCCTTAATTTTGGTTTAAGTGTTCATGTTCAGGTGGACTATATTAAATGTTTTTTGCACCACGGGGCTTCCAACCATCCTCCTACTATTTCATGCTCATACTACCTTAGTCACATGGCTTACTAAACTACATCTTATTGCTATGGTTTTGATGTTTATCCTGTCATTAATTCCCCTGCCATGACTGCACAACTCGGGACTCCCGTCTCATCGACAGTGTAGAGCCTGGTTCACAACGGTTGGACTGCCTCTGGGGTTGTTCACTGATCCAGTTTGCGAAGACGATATTTCATTTCTCTGCATCCTTCCTTCGAGCCGGCTTTGGTTCTGCATCTCCTCTTATAGACCTGTTCGGCTTGTCAAACCAAAGCTACGATGTGGGAAGAATTCATAGACACAGGGTCATGGTTTGCTTTCAGGCGAGTATTCATCGAGTGAGATAAATTCCCAAAGCAATCTCTGTTATAATTCCTTTGCAGTTGATGTATGTGCTTAAATTCTATTGCCTTGTTTCTAATCGGCATTTGTGGTTTGATTTGACTTGTAGGAAGCTCGACTCCTAGTTTAGGGTTCTCTACTTTGCTCGATAGCGAGATTCTTCTCAAATTTTTGTCACTGAGAGCTTCTGGGTAAGATTCCACTCCAGTCTGGTGCTTTTTTTCCTGAGGGGAAACACCCCTAGAATGCTTGTGGTTAGAGCCTCTGCTCTCTAAAAATTAAGCTTTTCTTACCTGTTGAAAATTATTGCAGTCATTGCATGGTTAAGGGTTTATGGTTTTATGTGTGGTAGGCGAAATACCCATTTCTATTCTGAGGGGTTTACTTGTACATTTCCTCCATATGAAATGAGGGTTTTTCTACTGGCTACAGGTCGTGAGTTTACGGCAGCACCGATATTGTTATATGTTAATTTTTGTGTTTATCATGGGGGTTTACATTTCTTGGAACTAAGATATGTTGCCCAAGTTTTACTCTGGTTTCTTGGGCTTGTAGCCGAAACGTTCCTCTTTGTAATGGATTCCGTTTTTCTTAGCTTATATATCAATGTCTAGTTTAATGATATCAATGTATGGTTTAATGTGTAAAAACTTATGAATTATATGGAAGCAATTTGCATTTCAGTCTATGTTTTAAGCGTTTGTGACGTGGCTTCTCGAATTCACACAAGCTGATTTGTTCTTAAGTTTCCAATCCATTTGTCCAAGTAGGGCTCGCTGTGGGAAACTTGATTTAGAGTTTTCTTTTAAAATTCATACTATTTATTCGTTTCTGTGTTGAAGTTGCTTGGTACTATGTCTTGCATGGTTACGATGTAATTGTTTCCTTGTTCTGATTAATATAGAGCGTTAGTTAACTCATTCATTGGTTTAATCAAAATTAATGGCAAGGGGTTTCAATACCTTGTAGGGTTTAGGAATACTAGGTGGGATTTGGAATTGTTAATTGATAGTCCATTCTAAGAAATCTAGCTAGGTCCACCTTAAGGTTTCTATCCCTAAACCATTGCTTTAACAACCTCTTCTATGCTTGTTCTCTTTGAAATAATGGCATCTCAAGGTCTTATTCTTTTCCTAAATTATTTAAAGTTTCAAACAGTCAGAGAAGATTAATTCCCAGTTCTTTCTGCAGTATTCTACAATAAATTATTTCTTTTTCTTCTTGTATTGAAGACTAGTACAGAGTTGAAACTCTACAATAATCCTACATCAGTCAATTTTTCTCTGCATTTAAAAATACATCTCCAGATTCTGCTTACTGCATTTCTACAATAGTCATTCTTCCTGTGTTAATAGAATTGTAAAGATTATATTTATGCAAATAGTATATTCTAGTTTTTCAGGAAAATGCATTGTTTCTCACAGTTATATTTTACTACTTTATCTGTAAATATCACTATATTTAAGTTTTCCTTTTATCAGTAAATAAAATGCAACCGAAACCTACTATTAACTTTTTCAACTATCACCTTAGCATTAGGCCTCTACCCATTTCTATTCACAGTAGAAGACACCTAATTCAGTTTGGTGCAAAAGTATAATTTTCATAAGGTACCTCATATCTGAGTTGCATTTATGTAAGGAACTCCAAAGGTAGAGGTCACCTCTGGGTTCCATCGCTAGTCAATCCTTTGTCCATGAGATTGTCTTTTGAGACCAAATATCCCCCCTAGCTTGCTCACAGAACCTTCTGTCTTCTGCAAGTTGCTCGCGCTCAGTGCTCATGCTATCTGGTCATCACCAGATGTAGCAAGTTTTCCCTTTACTGCCTGTCATTACAATGCAATTTTTCCTCTCCCCTACTTTCTTTTCTTTGGAAGCTTTGCACAATTAGGGGTGGTAGTTAGGGTTTTTCCAGCAACTATTTTTTGTCAACTTCCTTCCCTCAGAAGTTACAAGATCTGTTGATACTTAAATCATTTCTTATTTTCAAAATAAAAATTATTATTCAATTCAAACAGATAATAACACCAATTATTCAGTTTGTTCTTACTGCGGTAAATAAAATATTTTATAGCTTTTTGAGGACATTACATCTCCCCCTCCTGAAATCAAACACTGTCTCGATGTTTCCCGGCTACAAACAGTCCTGGATAAGCTTCTCTAATGAGTTTTTCATCCTCCTAGGTGGTCTCATCTGGCCCAAAGTGTTGCCATTGCACTTTAACCTGGGTGATGGCTCGTTTCCACAATGTTACTTCTCTCCGATCTAGTATATTCAGAAGCTCAACCAAGATTTCTCCTTCTAGCTCGACCTGTAACACACAATAATTTAAGTCAGTTTTTCCTTAGTAAAAAAAATTGATTAGTCTATCTAGGATACTTTCCTACCTGTATGTCCTACCAACTGATTACGTGCTTAGGATCATAAACGTATTTTTTTAATACAGACACATGGAAGATGTCGTGGACCAGAATATGACTTGGCAGAGTGAGCTGGTATGCCACCGGACCAACTCTCGCTAAGATCTGAAAAGGTCTACAAAATTGAGGTGCCAGCTTGGCACTCCCACTCCATTGTAGTGTGCTCTTTTTAGCTCGAATACTCACATACACATGATCTCCTACTTGGTACTCCTTAAAATTTCCCTTTCGGTCGGCGAAATTCTTTTGCCTATCCTGGGCTGCCTTTAAATTGGATCCTACCTTCTTGACCATTTCCTCCATTTCTTTAAGCATTTCGGGGCAGGGCATCGACCTGTCCTCTATTCCCCCCCAGCTTGAGGGTGTGCGACATTTCTGTCTATACAACACTTCAAACGGGCTCATCTGCAGGGACCTATGATAGCCATTGTTGTATGTGAACTCGACCAAGTGCAGGTAATCTTCCCACTTGGATGGTTGTTGCATTACATATGATCTTAGCATATCTTATACAACCTGATTCACCCGTTCCATTTATCCGTCAGTCTTAGGATGATAAGCGGTACTGAAATTTAGTTGAGTTCCCAATTCCCCAAATAGAGTTCTCTAAAAGACCAATGTAAATTTTACATCACGATCAGATATTATAGTTTTTGGTAACTTGTGCAGCCTAAAAATATTTTGCATAAAGATATGGGAAATATGCACTACTCTGTAAGTAGATTGTACTGGTATAAAATGAGTTGATTTGCTTAACTTGTCCACCACCACCATGATGGAATTGTTGTCTCTTTTTGACTTGGGTAATCCTATTATGAAGTCCATATAGATGGTTTCCCATTTCCACTCCGGAATTGGTAGTGGATGTAATAACCCAACAGGGTGCTGGTGTTCTGCCTTAACTTGTTGGCATTCTAGGCAACGTGTCAAATATTCTGCTACATCTTTTTTCATCCCAGGCCAATAATATTCCTTCTCGAGTGCAGTAATCATCTTTTGATACCCGGGGTGCCGAGCATAATGAATCTTATGAAATTAATCTAAAATCAAGCTTTTAATGCTATTTTGGTTGGGCACATACAACCCTTTTTTATAATTCAGCATGCTAGCAGCATCCATAGCATATCCTTGTTGATTTTCTTTACTGGTTCGATTTTGAACTTGTTGTCCTATTTGCTGATATCTTGAATCTTGTTCAGCTACTTTTTTAATCATTTCATCAAAGGTACTTCACCCCTCACTGCAAGAAATCTCGTAGAGACATTGTACTTTTTGACTTAAAGCGTCCGCCACCCAGTTTTCTTTCCCTTTCAAATGATTAATATTGAAGTCAAAACCACCTAGGAAATCTACCCACCATGCCTGCCTAACATTTAAGGTAGGTTGACTAAAATAATTAGTCAAGTTGTGATGGTCTGTCAATAATGAAACTTTTTACCCATCAGGTAATGGCACCACATCTTTAAGGCACGAATAACAACTGCCAACTCCAGATCGTAATTGAAATATTTATGCTCATGTTCTTTTAATTTTCTAGACTCATAGGAGATTACCTTTCTTTCTTGCATTAGTACTCCTCCTACCCCTTCCTTACTCACATATGTGCACACCACATAGTCCTTACCTGGATCAACTATGCTTAGTATAGGTGTGGTGGTGAGCAGATGCTTGAGTTGTTCAAAATTCTTTCGGCATTTTGCGGTCCATTTAGAAGTTTTCCCCTTTTTCTACAAAGAAGTGATAGGGTAAGCCACTCTAAAAAATCCTTCCAAAAACCGCCTGTAGTAACTAGCTAATCCCATGAAGGATCTTATGTCTGTTACGTCCTTTGACACTGGCCATTCCATTATGGTCCTTATCTTTTCGGGATCCACAACGATCCCATCTTTAGTGATTATATGTCCCAAGTACTGAATTTGTTCCTTCAAGAAATTGCACTTGTTGTATTTGGCATATAATTGGTGTTCTCGGAGAGTTTGCAAGACCAATCTGAGGTGCTCCTTGTGTTCCTCCACATTCCGGAATATATCAGTATATCGTCAATAAAAATTAACACAAACTTGTCTAAGTAATAATGAAATATGTTGTTCATTAAGCACATAAAGGTTGCGGGAGCGTTGGTTAACCCAAAGGGTAACACCACAAAATCATAGTGTCCATATCGAGTTCTAAAAGCAATTTTGGCTATGTCTTCCTCTTTAATTCTGATTTGGTGGTATCCTGATCGTAAGTCAATTTTTGAGAATATCATTGCCCCTTTTACCTGATCAAAAAGTTCATCAATACAGGGTAAAGGGTGTTTATTCTTAATTGACAATTTATTCAACTGACGATAGTTCATACACATACAAAGGGTCCCGTCCTTTTTAACAAACAACAAAGGAGCTCCCTAGGGTGACACACTGGGGCAGATGTAATTTTTGTCCAACAGCTCCTGCAACTGCATTTTCAATTCTGTTAATTCTGACGTGCTCATTCAATAAGGAGCTCAGGATACCAGGGCTGCCCCCGACACCAATTCGATAGTGA